>CM038222.1:105749941-105980749 GCA_021442155.1 Cymbidium sinense
TCAAAATATTTGAACCCATTTTTAACATACACAAATTTGTTGAAAGTAGATTCTAAACTCAAAATCTCCTCTCCACTTCATTCAAAATCTCTCTCCTAAATTCAATGAACCCCACTTAACATATTCAAATTGTTGAGTGTGGGTTCAAATTCTAAATCAAATTCATAAATCTAAAAAAATACCAAAATAAAAAAAAAATCTGATTTGAGTTTGTTTCCAATAAATTGTAGAGTTCTAGTTCAGTCTTAGTCAATTTTTTCTCAAGTTTAGTACAACGCAAATGGATGCTCATAAGTATGTGTTTACTTTCCCATTTGGGATGGATTTGGCCTTGGATGGGGCCAGCCTCCCATAAACTGATTTCGCTCATCTGATTCACTTTGGCTGAGGATTTGAGGGGGCCAGGATCACTTGTGAGGGGAATGTGGTGACTGGGTAGAAGCCAATCATCCATGTTGAGATCTCTTCAAATTCTGAATTTCCCTCATTGAAGAGGAAGACATTGGAGGTTCTCATACGGCTCCAGTGCTAGTATGTTCAGTTGTTTCCATTATTATTGTAATACGAGCTAGTACCCACTCATTGGATTCTTCCAAGGGAAGAAACCACGGCTTGGGATAGTCTCCTTTGAGATAGGTCTAGTTCCGCGCTCACCCCCACAGTTACCAATAGGTGCCTCAAGATCAAGTGGCATCATGTGCACATTGCCAAGGAGATGGAGGCAATCTCTCAATTTGTAGTAGAGGAGTCACCCAGGGTAGTTTCTCCTCTGATCACATAGAATAAGTTCCATCCTCTTTCCAGATCTAATGGGGAGGATGATGTTAGGAGGTTTATAGTGTCACTTCCACTGCTAGTTTAGTATGAACGATAGGAGGAGGTATGCCGACCTCGGGGACAATTTTGAGGCTTATGGAGGGAGTCGATGGCCAATTTGATTTACGATCGGTCATCCCTCGCAGTGTAGGTGAGCATATCTAACAGAAGAGGGCCAAAGAGGCCCATGTATCAGTTCATGTAACTAGCTGAGAGAGGTGAAGGTAGGTCAGGAAGTCGGTAGCCTCCACCTTCATAGATTTCTCTATGCACTACCTGTCAGTCACCGATTATATATTTGGTACTACCCACCATGGGAAGAGAGCTCCGTAGAGAAAGTGGTGTTATCTCCATCACATAGCTCCACTCATGTCTTTTAGTACATGTCCCATCTTTCAATTCCATCTAAAGCCATGGAAGGAAACGAGGAAAAAGTCCCACTAGTGGTGATTATGGCCAAGGGATCCCATTCCATGTCTGGTCGATTAAGGTGAGTCTGAGCTCTCCTGCTCGACCTCCTACTTGATTAGGAGAGGGAGTGGCGACCTCATAGCATCGTAGTCATGTCATCACCACCACCACCTTAGCAGATCATGGATGTAGAAATAGAGGAGAAAGGCAGTTCAGTTGTCTCCATGGTGATAGATCCTGAGCACTCCACCCATGGTAGTTGATAGCCATGAGCATGTACCCTCCAGTGAGCATAGCCCTCACAAGATCAGTACTCTAGTAGTAGGGAGGTCATATGCATCTTTGTTCATGATCCCACCATATCGATAAGCATTTATTCCTGCAGTTGGACCGTTCCTTAGATGATATCGTAGCATAATATCTCATTGAGAAGAAGGAAATCCTAAGGTATGACTGGTCTGATCTAGAGGAAGAGAAGCTCAGTTTTGATCCCAATGAAGATGATTTGTTGGAAGACTCAGCAGAGGTGCATATGGTTGATACAGGTTCCCTCCGGGATCACCAGAGTTTGGAAGGTGTTGTAGCCGAACAAGATGACACAACATATTCGACCCAACACCTCCTTCAACAACTTCTACAAAAGGATAAGAAATTGACAAGTTGGGAAAAAGGCTCGAAGATTTGCTAGCCTTGAATCAAGCTCCGGCATCCCATCGTGGAGACCGGTCACTGAGTTCCATGTCTTGGATCAACCCAGAGTTCACCTCCAGTAGAGCAGGCAAGCTTGTATAGGAAGGTAGTGGATAGTACCTCCATAGAAAGGATATTAAGCTCATGGTTGAACAACAAGTGAAAAGCACAAGCGACATGGTTCATCAATTCCAAAGGGTAGACCCTACCGGGAATTCAATGCTATCCAATATCAGGGTTCGATGGGTGAGAACCCACGCATGCTAAGCCAATGTTGCAATGCTTATGGCAGCGATGCACTATTGTTCCATATCTTTTGTCGGTAGCAGTATAGCCTTTGATTGTGCGTTGAACTCCCAACAATTAGTGAAGACTTTTCTTTGAGTTGGAGCAACTCTTTATTAAGAGGTTTGTTGGAGCTTAGCAAAGGGTAAGCGTGGCAATCTTGTAACACATAACACCCGTGAGTCCTCATTGAATATATTCTCGGATGGCTCAATTTAAGCATGAAATAGAACCATGTTGTCGAACATCATTCTTTATTGAAATTTTATTAAAGAATATTCATGGCCTGGTTGCCTTCATGCTTAAAGGTCTTACTATCAAGACATTTGAGAAGCTAATCAACAAGGCAGTTAGCCTGAAAGGAGAGGCCAAACAGTTGAATTTTCAAGATCAATCATCAAAGCCAAAGTCATAGAAGTTCTAAGAAAAGAAGCCAGGACTAGTAGCATTGGACAAGGGGAAGTAATCGGCTAGGGATCAGCATGAGAGACCTCGAGCTCTATAGCCTTCGCTTCCACCACCATTACCACTACCTAGGCCATTCTATCAACCGCCGCAGTAGCCTCCACATCCTTTGCCGCCTTCTCCTCCATACTCATAACATACCCACCCCAGGTTGCTATCATCCACCTACTTTTTTGGATAAACTAAACAAACCTTATTCATTTAAGAGGGAGGTACTCAGGAAAATCTTTAAGAACCTCTTAAAGAAACCTAAATTTTAGCTACCCTAGCCTAGGAAGCCGGAGGAAGTGGGCAGAGCAATGATACTAACTTTTGCCCCTACCACTGCATGCTAGGCCATGTTTTGGAGGATTGCTTTACATTTAAGGACTGGCTTGAGCATAGCTACAAGTCAGGTGCTATAGTTATCCCTAAGAAATATCTAGTGGAACAACCATCCAGTTATGTTTGGGTAATCCTTGGGGATACATGTGATCCTTCCTCTCAAAATAAAAGAAGGTTGGGATATCTCTTTATCCCGAACCTCTAAAAAGATTATTTTAAAAATAAAAAAAAACCTTTCTTGTAGGTGCCTAAGGCTGCTTGAACCTCCAACATCAAGGAATGTTCTGCAAGTTGCCAAAGATAACTTAAGGAAAGTAGGAACTCAGCTAGCATATACTTGGGATAGATACCACCGAGCCCAGCCTCCATTCCACCATTGCTGCTACTACATCAGTAGGCATTTGTACTTCAGTTAGCTCTTCTTCTAGTAAACATCTTGTATCGGTGGATGAGGGCATTAAATTCCTCACCCTGCTTACTTTATTAGATTTCTACTATGTACCTCCTTCCAAATCCAAGAAATCAAGGAATAAAGCTAGTTTGAATTACATTTGTGTCACATCGATGGGTTGTCGACTACTCTTTTAGAAAACTCTTCAAGTGTAAATAATTATAACAACTCAGATCATCCTCTTTCTGATTCAGACATGGAATTTCCTTTTTTGAGTACTATGGGTTCACCTCTTGAGATAGACTTGGAATCATCTTATTCGGAGGGTCTTATAGCAGAAGTTGTAAGTATGCGAAGCGGGAATCCACTAACACTCCAGAGATCACCGAAGGTAATCTCCATAGTGGTAAGGTTCTACCTCCTAGGACAACACCTCAAGACAAGAGAAAATAAGTCATTGGTTCTAGTGATCAAGAAGCCCCTCCACAGGATGCTCCACCCATGGATATGCTTGTGGAGGATCAGCCTAGAGTTGATTACAATGTCCCTGCTCACCTAAGAAAGTTGCCTGTTAAACTAAGCATATATGATGCCCTTGTCTTATCTAAAGAGATGAGGGAATCACTAATCAAGGCCATTATTGATCCAAAGATATGCTTAGCTCAGGACCCTTTGGAGAGGAGGCATGTTATTCATGAGAAGCCCAAAGAGTCACATTCACCAATGAAGACCTTCTTTTAGGGGACATGGAGCACAACCATCCCCTCTACATTATAGTGGATATGGGCATATTTAAACTTTCTAGGGTTTTAGTTGATCCAGGTGCATCGGTGAACATTATGAGCCTGACAACCCTTGCCTATATGAGGATCGACATCTCTATGCTCTGAGGAGATGAGATGATGTTGAGAGGATTCAATGAATAAGGCGAGAGGGCTTTAGGCTCCATAGTGTTACCTTTGGAAATAGGCTGGAAGATTGAAGCTAAGTTATATATAATTGATTGGAATACATTGTTCACTTCTTTGCTCGGTAGGCCTTGGATACACCAGAACAAGATGATTCCATCCTCCTTCCATTAGCGCATCAAGTTTCAAAGAGATGAAATCGAATATTGCATCAAAGGAGATGAAAAGCCATTTTCAGTTAGAGAGGTCGAGATATATGAGGATGCGACCTACTATCTTCCTCAAAATCAAAATACCATTTCTCTCAAATTTGGCCAAATTTCAAAAAGATAAAGAAGAAGAAGAAAAATAAAAAGAAAGAGAAAAATAAAAAGAAAAGAAGAAAGAAAATATAAATGAGTGGGAATGGGACACCAAGAAAGAGGTAGAGGCGCATGTTACATTCTACTCACAGATCATTCCACCATACGAACATATGGGTAGGATGACTCGACCTCCACCAGGTAGAGGCAGAGGAAGATATAGAGGTAATTATAGAGATGGAAGACCCTGGTTGGCGAGGGCCATGTTCGTTCCGGAGTACCCCTGCTATTCATATAGACTTAGAATCTAGCTTAGAAGATGAGTCTCATGTGATTAGCACACCAGCCAACCCTTCTCATTGGGTTTCATTGGAGGTGACACTCAAGCCAGATAGTGATAAAGACTAGGCCTCCAAGCAAAGCATGAATGTATTTGAATCAGGTTTATGTAAAACTATTAGCCAACAGTTGGGAACTTTAGCTCTAACCTCACTTTCTTCTCAAAAAATTACAGGTTTAGTAGTCAAGGAATCCCCTAGGTCTTCCATGGATGTCAATCCAAAGGGGTTCCTATTGGGATCATCATCCTCAAGTCCAGAAGTATATCTAGAACTTGAGGATAATTCATATAAAGATTTAATGGAATTACCTTTTGATTGGTACTCGCCTTGTGTTCATAATCTTGAGAAGAAAGGTTTGATTCCTTATACATGGTCCTGTCACAGGTCAGAGTATTTTGAGAAGTTGTGGAACAACTAAGACAGGATTGCACAATCAAGACCAGGATTAGGATTCAATATGGGTGGACGATAGTTCGCTTAGTTGTCACCAATCATCTAGAGTCTGATAGGTTCTTCTCAAACCACATTAACTCTTATGATGAAGTGTGTTTAGAAACTTGATGATCGATGATCTTTAAATCAAAGATGACCTCCAAAATTTGAAGAAAATCCATTCAATTATTGACAAGCTCAAAGAAATCAACCTCATGATAGAAGAAGATCCACATCCTACATACATCAGTTCTCTATTGAATAAAGAAGAAACCAATGAGTTAGTTAGGCTATTGATTGATTTTAAGGACTACTTTGCATAGAGCTATGAAGAGATGCCCAAATTATCATGTAGCATCCACAGTAATAGACCACACAATGCTAACCCTATCAAGCAAGCTCTTAGACGCATGTGATTAGAAATCAAACAATAGGTCATTTCTGAAGTCAAGAAATAGATTGATGTTGGCTTTATCAGGGAAGAAAAATACCATACCTGGTTAGCCAGTGTCATGATAGTTAAGAAAAAGAATGGCCAAATTTGCATATGCATCGATTTTAGGGACTTAAACAAGGCATGTCCAAAGGATGAATTCTCACTTCCTATACTAGAATTAATGGTGTACATAACCTCATCTCATGCAATATTCTCTGTCATGGATGGATCAGCTGGATATAACCAAATCAAGATGGCTCCCAAGGATGAAAGAAACATTAATTTTTGAACCTCGATCAGAATCTATTGTTATAAGGTCATGCCTTTTGGCCTTAAAAATGCCGGTGCTACATACCAGAGGGCCATGAATCAGATCTTCAATAAACTCATTCATCATCAAGTTGAATGCTATGTTGATGATCTAGTAGTCAAAAGAAAAGAAAAGGAAGACCATCTTTTTGACTTGAGAGTAGTTTTTGAATGGTTAAGATAATATAATCTAAAAATGAATCCCCTGAAGTGTGCATTCAAAGTAGCTTCAGGGAAGTTCCTTGGGTTTGTTGTCTGGCACTGGGAAATAGAGATAGACTCAAAAAAGATCAAAACAATATTAGAAATGCCACCTCAAAAGTCTAACTCGAGATCGTTCAAGGCGGTTGGCATATCTAAGATGCTTTATCTCCAATCTATTGGGAAGATGCAAGCCATTTTCAAAACTTGTCAAAAAGGATGCTAAGTTCAAATGGGATGATAAATTTCAGCATGCTTTTGAGGACATCAAACTTTATTTGGTGAAGTCGCCAGTTCTAGCAACCCCTATCTCGGGAAAGCTACTTATCCTCTACACTGCTTCATTGGATGATTCCCTTGGTGTGTTTTTGGCTCAAACCAATGACGAAGGGAAGGATAACACTCTCTACTACCTCAACAGTAGTCTGATCCCTATTGAAGCAAACTACCCACCAATTGAGAAACATTGCCTAGCTTTAATCTTTGCATCCCAAAAGCTATGACATTATATGCTTTCTCATAAGGTGAACTTGATTTCAAGATTCAATCCACTATAGTATCTCATGACACGGCTGATGTTATCCGGACAGTTGGCACGTTGGTCAATGATTCTCTGGTAGTTTGATATTACATTCGTACCTCTCTATGCGATGAAAGGATAGTTACTAGTGGCTTTCTTAGTAGCACACCCACTTCCTGCATATTCCCTGCTTAGTGATGACCTCCCTGATGAACAAATCATGAACTTAAGGGACACTAGCATTCGCCACTGGGAGATGTATTTTAATAGTGTGGCTTCCTTTTAAAAAGGAGAAGAACCATGATCTACTCTTCCAGGAAAGGCATGGGTAGAAATCATTCTCTTAACTCCAGATCGCAATGTGATGAGATTCTCATACTATCTCTCCAATCCATGCACCAATAATGAAGCTGAGTATGAGGCTTTGATTACTGGTCTGGAGTTAGCTATTACAGTGTGTGTCAAAAGCATCAACATCTATGGGGATTTTCAGCTGGTCATCAACCAAATTGTTGGGTCTTATAAGGTTCTAAAACCTAAGCTTCGTCACTACCATAGTACACCATGAAGCTTTTAGCCCAAATCCCTGAGGTCACCATCTACAAGGTTACTCGAAGAGAGAATGCAGTAGTAGATGCTTTGGCCAAACTTGCCAAGGAATTGGCATGTCCAAAAGATGAGTCCATTCCAATAAGGGTCCAAAATAGACAAGTCCTTTCCCTTATTAATGTTGAACTCAACGAGAGACTTACTCTTGAAGGGGAGGTTGTCATTTCCAATAAAGATGAGGAGTTAGATTGGAGGCAACCATTCATAGATTACTTGAACACATGCAAACTACCTCAAGAGAAACCACAAGCCCATTAAATGAAGCAGAGAGCTCTCTCATATGCTCTAGTGGATGATAACTTGTACCGACAGTCTTTTAATCAAATATGGTTATGTTGTTTAGACAAACATGAAGCCTGTAAGATCATGACCTAGGTACATTTAGGTTTATGCGGTGCACATTAATTCAGTCTGAAAATGAAAACTAAGATCAAAAGAATGGATACTATTGGCCTTCGATGATTCCAGACTGTCTGGATGTAGCTAGGAGATGCCATTAGTGTCAGGTACACAGTGTGGTCCTACATCAACCACCCAAAATTATACATCCTACATTAGCCTCATGGCCATTTGAGTGTTGGGGTACCAACATAGTGGGTCCTATCGATCCTCTTTCTTCTATGGGTCACTGGTTCATCTTAGCTGCTACCGACTACTTTTCCAAGTGGGCAGAGACAATCCCACTCAGATAGGTTATAGCTTAGCATGTGCTCCAGTTTTTCAAGAATTATATCATATATAGGTTCTGGGTTCCTCGATGAATTATATTCGATAATGATATTGCATTCAGGAGCACCAAGATCATCAGCTTCGCTAGGAGACATATTATAGATTGGTGATACTACACCATCTACTATCCCAGGGAAAGTAACCTACCAGTGGTATTTAACAAAACTCTCATCCAGATACTAAAGAAGACACTCGATGACAATAAGCGATAGTGGCATGAGTAGTTGGTTGAAGCCTTATGGTCCTACCGCACCACATACAGAGCTCAAGCCCAATATACCGTGTTCTCTTTAGTGCAGGGGTCCAAATCTGTTCTAGCCTTAGAAGTGCAACTCCCATCACTAAGGATAGCAATGAGTAGTAAAATCACTATAGAACAGAACATTGAGTTGCAGTTAGAAGAGCTCGAAGGTTTGGAGGAGATACGCCAACGGGCATGCCAGAATCTCGAGTTGGACAAAGCCAAGATTATTCAAGCACACAATAAGCTGGTGCACCCTAGAACTTTTCAAGTAGAAGAGTTTATTTTATTTCTAAGGAGACCAATTGTTGCCCATCGAAAGATGGGAGACAAGTTTGAACCCACTTGGGAAGGCCCTTTTGTCATAGATAAGGGTAACCAAGGAGGATCTTATCAGCTTATTGATTTTAAAGGGGAAAAACTAATGCTTCTAATTAATAGGCACTATTTGAAGAAATACTACCCATATAATCATGTTTGAAAACAATTATCAATAAAAATTCTATTCAAACTCATCAAAATATTCTCTTCATTCGAAGCATTATTTGCTTATTTATGAATCAGCCATGACGTGTTCAGGATAGGTATATGAGAACCCAAGAGGCATCCAGTCCTTCTTTCACAACACGAACACAAATTAATCACAATTCCCTAGTGCTACAAGAATAGGTGTGAGAGAACCCAAGTGGCATCCTATGTCACTAGCATGGCTAAGTTAGGTGTAAGAGAGCATACATCTTTTCTTAGTTGGATCACAACTGCCATTCGTGGCACCATTTCATCAACTTTTAAGCATGTTTCAGGATAAGTGTGAGAGAACCCAAGTGGCATCCCGTGGGAGCAAGCCCCTTGTGGAACTCACTCATTAGCTACTCTAGGTCGGGCCGACACACTACCTTGTTAGTGTGTCACCCTAGTGGTCACTTGTTTGGAAGATGTGAGTCCCTGCGCTTTCTTCCTATCTTGACCATTGCAAATCAATGAGCACCTTGTTAGTTTGGTAGGCCTCTTCTGGCAAAAGCTACTTCATGTTGACTTACTTAAAAGATGTAAGTCTACATACCTTCTTCTTGGACTATCCATCATGCATTAGGTCGTATATGAGGTTTAGGATAAGTTCCCTAGTGGCTCCTTTCCTCTCAACTATTTTTGAGTTGATATAAGTCCCCCAGTGGCATTCACCTAGTAGTCACCCTAGGTCAGATAGCACCTATCAAGTAGAAGACAGACTATCCTGACAATCAGTTTCATTGTAGGAGGATGTGAGTCCCTGATGCTTTCTTCCTAGGATAATTATTGCAAATCGATGGGCACTTTATGTTGACAACGACTCACTTGGTGGATACACCACTCTTGGTAGATGTGAGTCCCTGCTCTTTCTACTTGAGTTGGCCACCGAATACATATAGTTCATTTTCTCCATGGTTTTGGATAAAGCCCTCAATGGCCCCTCTCCTGTGGGCACTCTACTTGGATCACGTCCTTTGCGACCATATTTAGACAGAACCCGGGTTACTTTTGGATTGGACAGTCCCCCTTTCCTAGTGGCCACCCCTATGGTTGGAGAATTTGTTCAGCAGATGCACATATTCTCTCTTGTACTAGTAAATCTTAGATAGGTCTAGGCTGATATATGCTCCTTCTCAGTATTACCCCTCATAAACCAACAGGGTCTATGATAAATAAATAAACAAGCAAAATAAATAAATTTATTCGCTTGTGGATTAGGAATTCAAGCTCCCAGTAGCCCCTTTCCCAAGCAGGCATCCTATCTTTAAGGTAGTGTCAGTAAAACTCCCTATAGGAATTGGCTGACTATGCTTGAGTTGAGATAAGTCCTCAGGTCGGCACTCTCTTCATAGTTGCCATTTGGTCAAGTTTAATCTATTTTGCCACAAACAGGTTACCCCGATAGTCATTTCACTTTGGAAGATATAAGTCTACTACGCATTCTTTTTAGCATGAATGTCGCAAATCGACGGGCACCCTAGGTCAGGTCGACATGATACCTCGCTAATATGTCTCCCCAATGATCTTTTATTCAAGAAACATGTGAGTCCCCGTGCTTTCTTTCCTGAACTAGCCCCTGCACACCGAAAGGAACTCCTTTGGTTGGGTAGTTTTCCCCTGAAGGAAGCTACTTCCCTTTTGATCTAGACCAAGGCATTTTGCCCCCTCATCATACCATGAACGGGATCCATCGAACACAATTAAAAAAATAAAATTAATTTTGACTATCTTTGAGCTGATTTAAATCCCTAGTGGCATTCACTCAATAGTCAGCCTAAGGTTGGGTTTGATCCATTGCCTCACCAACTGATCACCCCAGCAACTGATCCCTACTTTGGAGGATGTAAGCCTACTACGCTTTCTTCTTAGTACAACCATTGCACACCAAAAGGCACCACTTTGGTTAGATAGTTTTACCATATGGTTGGTAGACTACCTTTTTGGATTGGTAAATCTAAAGTAGGCCAAGGATGACATGGATCCTACTCGGTGCAGTCCATCGCAAACCAATGGGATCCATCAAATACAATTAAAAATGATTTAATTTTGACTATCTTTGAGCTAATTTAAGTCCCCAATGGCATTCACTTAGTAGTCAGCCTAAGGTTGGGTTTGATCTGTTCCCTCGCAAATAGATCACACCAGCAACTGATCTCTACTTTGGAGCATGTAAGTCTACTATGCTTTCTTCCTAAGTACAGCTGATGCACACCGAAAGGCAACCCCTTTGGTTGGATAGTTCTACTATGTTATTGGTAGACAACCCCTTTAGATTAAATTCAGTAGGTCAAGGACAACACTTTTCGGCGATCCATCAAATCGACATGGTTCATCTCAAATTTCTAAAAATTTAAAATATGAAATAAAATCAATCAACCTCCCCTAGTGGAGTCAAATCAAACAAATCAGATCAATCAACTTCTGCTCAATTAGATGCAAAACTTCTCCAATCTCCATAGTGGAGTCAATTCATTCCAACCCGAACCTGTTCCCCTAGTGAAAGGTTCACATCTTTTATCCCCAGTGGATTCCAAATTCTAATCCCTGAATGGATTTCACAACCTTTCATCACCCAGTGGATGACTTGAGCCTTTTCCCCTAGTGGAAGGCTCACATACTCAGTCCCTAATGGATTCCCCCTTCACTCTCTTATATTTTGACATAAGTAGAGTCGCATTACACTAAACTGTTGATTCCTTCTACACCTCTCGCTTAGGAGTAGATCATTTCTGTTAGTACTTGTGATCATTCATCCTTTTTGATCATCTTGGTCAACACATAATGTGGTATGCAGGTCACACCACACCTATTAGACACCCTTTGTTGACCTCATTTTTGGAGTGAACTTTCAACTTCTCCATCCTAGACATAAGGACTCCTCTAAATACTAGGAGTTCCTTAGTCTTAAGACACTTCTAGTGATTAGGTGAACACTTAACCTAACCCTAGACATTTAGAAGAGTTAGCCATATGAATAGGTTATGGCTTAGGGT
Source organism: Cymbidium sinense (assembly GCA_021442155.1). NCBI lineage: Eukaryota > Viridiplantae > Streptophyta > Magnoliopsida > Asparagales > Orchidaceae > Cymbidium > Cymbidium sinense. The sequence goes on from CM038222.1 coordinate 105,761,855, forward strand.
ATTAGAGGACTTCTACCTCTATGTTTTAAACCCAATCTTTCCTCCTTCGACACCTAAATCAAATCTTATATTAATTTCACTCAATTGAATTTCTCACATCATAATTTAATTCCAAAATCAAAATCATGAATCAATTACAAACCAAATAATTGAAACCCATGATCAATTCAAAATCCAAAACCTTTCCTAAGCCCTTTTGATTTCATCTTATGGACTCAGGTCAAATCAAATCCAAATCACTCCAAACTCAAAAAATTTTTCATGACCCATTTAAGTTCTCATTTATATTCTCAAATATAAATCAAATATAAAAAATAACCAAAAAATAAATTCAAAACTCAATCCAAATCAAACTTAAATCCAACTTATACTCTCACAAGTCAAATCCTTGAACTTAGCCAAATCATTCTCAAATCAATCCAAACCAATGGATTTTCTCTTCAAACAATCACTCCTTCAATCACATGCCCAAATATAAATATAAACTACAATCAACAAAATCAAACTAACCTCCCAAACCCATATTCACCCTTTTGACTTGAAATTATCAAATGAATCAAAATTTGTTTGACTCCAGATCACTTGTAATTGGATTTATATTTCAATCATAAGTCCAAATGTATGTTCAATCAATCCTTGATCAAGCCAATTGACCCACTTAGGCTCACTTGACCCAAAGTGACCTAAACCACATTTTTGAGTTAAATTCTAATCCAACCCAAATTGGGTTGAACAAAGCCCATCTAAGCCTCACATTGTGAGCAACAACCATCATAGGATGATCAATCACTCAAATTGGGTTAAACCAAGTCAAACCTAGCCTTTGGCCAAGTCAACACTTAGCATAAATGAAACCTAAACTAGCCAAAATCCACCAATGGATCAAATTCATTCTAAATTGATTGAAACCATTGATCTAAACTAGTTCATAATCAATGACTGAACTTGACCAAGCCAACAATTGAGCTTAACCAAGCCCAATTGACCACTTGACCTAAGTTAACCCAAGTTGACCTAAAAAGTCAAAATTGTTCAAATCTTGATCTAAGCTAAATTGATTGCAAGAAATGGGTCAAATTCATTCTAAATTGATTGTTGAACTTGACCAAAGCTTCAATTGATTAGACCAACCAACCCAATTGACTATGAACCCAACTTGACTTAAAAGGTCAAATCAACTTGAAATCAAACCAAATCAAATTTGATTGAAACCAAAGCTTGCAAAACATTTCAAATGATCAACCAAGCATAATCCAACCCTTAACCTAACCCAATTGGGTCAAATGGGTCAAATTGGTCAACTTAACTCATTTGACCAAAATGAACCTAAATGAACCAAAATGAAATCTAAACTAAATTGAACCAAACCAATGATACCCATAGGCTCCAAATGATCATTTGAACTTAACCTAACCCATGGTTTGACCCAATTTGACCAATTGGTCAACCTAACCTAATTTGATCCAACTTGACCTAAATGGGTCAAATTGAATCAATTCAAATCAAATGAACTCCAAATCACTTAAAATTTGTCCCAACCCACTTTTGAATCATTTCAAATCTGCCCAAATCAAAATCAAGGCTGAATGATCACTTTACCCCTAGGTCAAAGGGTATCCTATGACCAAATTCACTTGGAATTTGGTCATATTCTTTCTCAAGACCACTTAGCATCCTTATAGTGGTTCTCTTCAATACCAAGGAGGGTGGTGAACATGACCCAATCTTGGGTCGGCCATGCCCCAACCCAAGGACAAACTAACCCCTCCAATTGAAATTGAGCACATGGAATAACCAATGCACTCACCTAGCACATGGATACTCACTCTCCTTCTCTCCACTACCTAAAATGAATCACATGGAGTGTCTAACAGCCCAAACTGATCAATCAACCATAGAAATTGATCAAAAATGACATTTCTAGTCTTCACCATCCAATCCAAGGAGGGGGAGATATACTCCCCCTCATTCCCACTCAAATCATAGACATTGAATTCGATTGAGCTCTAGGAATCGAAAGCAAGCTTCTCCAAGCCTTTGCAAGCATTCCCGAGCTCCCCCCATTTTCTCCTTCTCAATTTTGCTCAAGCCCAAATATAGCAAATCCAATCAATTCCAACTCATCCAATTCCCTACTAAACCCAAATTAAACTTGCAAGCACCATCAAGGCACCTCATCGAGCTCAATCAAGTTGTTTCCCAAGTCACCAAGCTGATTATCATTGAAGGCGAGCTTGGTCAACCAAGCCATCCAGTTCAAATCAAGGCTTGATACCTTCAACAAGGCCTTGTCTCTACAAGACGAAGCTACCTCCTCTGTTGGAAGCACCGGTGATAGCCTCCGGCGAGGTATTTCTTAAAGCAGATCCTAAGTTAAAAATTGTTTGGTCCTTTGTGAAGGTAATTGTAATCCCATTAGAACTTGGCTATTTGATTCATTGCTTGTGCCTCCCTGAAGGTGTGGGGTGAGTTTGAGCTCCATCCGAGCTCAGGTGAGCTTAGATCAAGCGACGATTGATGGACGACATCCATCTCTCACTACTTGGGAGGAGACAAATCACACACCATCTGTTCCGCGAGATTGGAATGGACGATTGTGATTTAATCACAATAGATCCCTCACTAATTTAAGCCTAAATCTTCGGCTGACTCAGATACAGATATGACAACTTAAATAACCTATCCCGTCGCATCACGTGGAAAGTGCGCCGCGTCGGGGTGCCACATCAGCCGCCACATGGCCCGATGGGATTAAGATATTTAATTATCTTAATTAATCCAATTTTAATCATAGAACTTCTAAAATTCATAACTAATTGTACCAAAATCAAAAAAAATAAACTCAAGTTCATTTTAAAGATAATTCAGTGAAGAATAATATAAAATTAAGTTTAATTGATTTTGAACAATAACCTTCACTCAATTTAGGTTTTATTGAAAATGTAATTAGGCTAATTACTCTTTAATTACTTCAACAATTAATTCCAAACTTCTTAGAGTTGATTAGTGGGATGACCTCTACCTCCCATGATTTTCTTGGAATTTATTGTTGGATTAATTAGGAGAATTGCTTAGTTCATCCTTAATCCCTCTCTTAACTAAATAAATAATTAATTAACCTATTAAATAGTGATAAATTCATTAATTAAGTTTTTTTAATCATCTTGAAATAGTGAATGGACTTAGGGAATGAGATTAGGATTTCCTCTCCAAATCTTTTCCCCTAAGTTTATTTCATTTGGATAAAGACTTAATTAATTTGCAAATTGATTAATGACTTAATCACTTCATTAAATGGCTTAATTAACCAAACTCAAAAAAAATTATTCCAGAAATTAATCATTTAATCTTGGGTAGATTCTTAGGTGTTCAATAACCTAAGAGACTTCAAAGGAAATTATAATCAAACTACATGTGTAGGATGGTTATGAAAGTACTTAATTAAACCCTTTAGCTTAATTAATCAATAATTATGAGCCAATTACATTAGGCCATTTTATTTCTTAGGTGCATTGCTAATTTAAATTTTACGTGGTTGCAAATCATATGTTGGCTCATAATTATTTATTTAATTATGTTAAAGTCATGTAGGTAAGGGGAAATTAATGGATTTAACTTATGCCTTAACCTAAATAAAGCATAAAATCAAACTAATTGTTCCAAAATTAAACTAAACCAAGTCACACATGTGGGAGATGGGTTAGGACCAACAAACTCTTTTCACATTTCTTAGGTCAAATCAAATCCAAAAATAAAAATTTTCTTAAAGAATTTTGATTCATTTTAAATGATCTTATTCTATAGGATTATCCTTAGGAAGTAATTAGGGTGAATGAAGTCATGTGCTTACATCCCTTTATTTCCAAGCATGCTAAATATTGTTTCCATATGAAATCATGCATTCCTTTCTTTTGAAAAATTAATCAAATAAAATGTTTCCTTTTATGTCAAATTGCATGTTTTGGCTAAAGTTAAGAATATGAGTGGCTATTATCACTATTAAACCAAAAATTATTTTTTTAACCTATGAATCAAAGATCATTAATGAAGTGATGATTCTTATAAGTACTTATAACCTTGCATGTGATTATAGCATAAGATGTGTTTTATGTTATTTCCTTCTCTTCTCTTAACATGGATTTCAATAGGATTTGCAAAGTGTATAGTTCATTTGAAAAGAACATAATACTCACTTAAATCTATTCCTAAGCATTTCCATATTATGACTTAAGAAGGATCTTTATATTACACATGTAAACTATACAACCAAATCAAACATAAAATTCTTTTGCATGATTCTTTATCCATTTGATCTTTTATGCATATTTACATGTATTTAAGAAAAGTGGTATATTAGTCTGGAAATCCCGGAGCTACGAGTCTTTAAGTAGCCCCAAGTAGGTATTGTACTTTACGCCCCTGGTGTAGAAAATAATGGCGTCGTACTCACTTATGTCTTTTATACATGTGGATGTGCATTATGTTAATGGATAAATAATCCCCCTTTTCTACATAATAAAGGCATGCATTCAAGGAATATAAAAAATTTTTAGATTATATCTCTTAGCATTCATCATCAAGGCGTGCTAAACTTTGCATTGCATATATATGTATGCTTAAGATTTAGTCATATACATGGTATACATGGTGCAAAGAAATAAATGGTTGTGTTATGTGATAGTAATTCACCTTAATCAATCCTATGATATCTTTCTAATTGAATAGGGTTGTTTAGTGCAAATCTAAACTTAGGGTTAATTAAAACACATAATAAAATATTAGCTTAAAAATTACTTAAGGTATGGATGAAAGAGAAGTTCTCTTCTCTTTTCTTCTCTTCATAATATTTAGTAACTAAGTGTAGGTTCATTCAAATCAAATCAAATCATCAAATAAAATTGACAAATCAATTAAATCACTTAAACTAAAAGCACCCTCTAAATTGAACCTTTCACACTTAAAAAATTCCAACATTAAAGCTTAGCTAAGATATGCCACACAAGTCTTAAATGGGACACCCATTAGGCTAAGTCACCATTTCTAGATCTATGTTAGAGCAATGCATGGTTTGATGCCTGATTTTATTTTGTGATGTAATATTTTTAGACAAGATGTTAGAGTGCATGTGCATATAGTAGATGATAGGGCAATCTTAGCCTAAGCATGTCTTCTGCAGGGGATTGTGCCTAAGGGGTTGTAATAAAAATATAAAATACTTTTATTGTGCAGGTTGCCTATACCCCTAAGCATAACCCAAATTAAGACAGATGGACTTGGTTACCTATGTGTGGGGTGCTATGCCCAAATTATTCATATAACTGTTTGGGTTGTGTGGTATGTTTAGCTAATCTCTATTTTGCGTTTAGTTAGATTTATCTTTCCCATTTTAATGTAAATTTTGTAATTAAGATTTGGAATGAATGTTATGGGGCCATGCCTTATGTACCATGCGAACCCTTGGAGTAAACTACATCCCAAGTAAAATGAAGAGAGCAAGAAATGAAGAAAGAAATAAATGAAGAAAAGAAGAATTGAAGAATTGAAGAATGAAGACCCCCATAACATGAATTTTTTTTATTGTAATTATTCAATTGTAATCCGGGTTGTATAAGGGTAGAGCTCGGCTACCCACATTTCTTTTTTGGGTTGTGCAGTGGAACCCGACCACATTGGCCTCTTATTCTTTTACACTAGTTTTATAAAATTATTTAATATTTGTTTAGCTTGTGTATTAGTTATGGCATGATTCTCCTAGTTTCTTAATTGCTTGATGATTATTGAATGGCCTGGATGCGATTAGACTCTTAGGAAAAAATAAATTTTCTATCCAATTAATTAACTCAAAATTAAATTAAATAACTCATAACCTTACCTAAAGCCTAGGACATAAATCAAGATAATAAAAGATTTAGCAACCCCTTAGCTGGATGTTGTATGTCTCACATCATACATAAAAATATATTACTTCACTCTTGCTAATGGAGGGCTTCCACTTTTGCCAGAGAAAGTGGCATGACCTTTGAGAGATAAGGTGGAAACACACCTCCTTCATTTTAATTTTAGCCTATAATCAATTTCTCATGCATTAGGCATATGAAATCATAACCGTCAAATAAAAGTGTCCAAAATAAAAAATAAAATTTAACAAAATTTGCATTAAACTAAATCATTTATTCATGCCCTTCATGATCTAGTCTCTTAAAGAGTGTGTTTAAGGACTTAGTCTCCTTTCTAAATAAACAATAGCTTAGCCATCTTGCAAAGCATAAGACTTGCCTACATGTATTTAAAATCTTAGGAGGAGTTAGTTGGCAGACACCTCTAGGCGATTGTAAGTCTAATAGTCGTGTGGTTTATTCTCTTTTATGAAGATAATTCATATACCTATTTTTGCCTTAGATTTTGGTCATGCTTTGGCCCTCGCTAAATCTCCCTAGATTTAGGAACCGAGGTTGTTGTTACCCTTTGCAAGCTACAAGCATAAATCCTCACCTCTTAGGAATTTTCATGATCTTGTGTTGTGCAATTGTAAGCTTTAGATTTCTAATAAAATTTAAACTCAAACATATAATTCTCCTCAATTTCAAAAATATAAAGCCTAACCATATGATAGTTTGGGATGCTCATTAGGTTTCCTAGCATCGTGAGCATCCCCTATTTATCTCCCTTTGATTTTGATAATAACTCTCTCCTCTTGATCAATCCCACTTGATTTTTCTAAAAATAACCAATTTGTTGATATTCCTATCTTTGAAATCTTTAGAGACAATGATCATTTACCTTAATCAAAAGTATTCTTAAGGAATCTCATTCTTTAAGATGTAATTAACTATGGGGGCTTGCCTTCATAAGGAACTTAAGGGGAAAGATCTCTGGTACATTTGAAGACCCATTGTCCTTAGAAGTTCTTATTAGGTGATTAGGTCCATTGTAGGATGGTGACTTCTATCTCTAGAGATAGTACATCATTCCTCAATGTCGCACCCAATCACCCTAATGAGTATCACGTGGATCCCATGTGTCCAACTATATATTTTTTTCAATGTTTGAAAAAGAAACACCAGAGTCATGCACCTTAGAACCTGCATTTTGTTTACTATTGGATGTTTTCTTCTACTAGACACATATGGGTCAGAGATCCATTTGCAGTACCTACCATTATTAGAAGATATTGACTCATTCAACAAATACTCATTGGGAGGAGATGTATTAGCACATATGTACAAAGAATTGCATGAGTCCACAAAGTTGAAGTGCACCAACTTGGCAGGTTGCTTGCACTTATTACAGGTTTAGTCTTAGGAGCATATACATGTTTGTCGGCCTACATAATAGGTACCTTTTTCAGTGGAATTAGATGGGTTGAGCATTGGTTGTAGGTGGAATGAAGGCTACATACGAGAGATGACATTAGCTTATGTCAGAATCCACAGAGATAAGATTGACATATTGCTACAGAGCCAACTTTATTTGTGTGCATAATTTATTTGTAAGATTCATTATACAGTTACCTTATATCCTAAATTTATTCCTAAATTATTAGGTGATTTGGGAACCATACATACATCAAATATGTATATGAATTGCTGATATTTGCTTAGTTGGACAAGAGATATAGCTTGCTAGGGTACCTGTAATCAATTGGAAAAGAGTTGAGCGATACCTTCTAGACCGTGTACTTAGACTGTTTGGTCTACCTCCAAAAGTTAATGTGACACAAATTGATTCTACCTTCAAGTGAGTGGATGATTGAGGGAAGGCTGACGTGGATTGGTTGGAATACCATAAGGTATATATCTCACAGTGGGAGAATATACATGATCTGATTGTTGCAGCAAATGATACTTCATGGGATATTAATTCGGCAATCAATCAGTACATGAGGTGGTATCGATCTTGGGCTTCCCTGTACATATTGAAGGCTCTTACGATTCCACCTGCCAGTTATTACCCCCGAACACCTGGAGAGCAACTTATGGTAAGCTCACAAAAAACTTTGTCAAATTACATTTCTATATTAAATGATTATTGAAAACATGCCTTTATTCTATTGCATGAGCATATTTTGGAGACACAAGATATATTCAAATCTTATTTTGGAAGAGATGAAGACACAAAGTTTAAACATTCAACCAATAAGTATGAGAAATTATATAAGGAGCTATGATAAAGTATGCACATTTAAGATAGCAGGTACATGTGTACTGATGATGCAAGTAGTTCTTCTACTGCACCTTCAGTTAGTCAGCCAGATACTTGAGGGGTAGGTGCAATCCCATCATCCATCCCAGATGTAGGTCTATACATTTATACATTAGTTATTATACCTCCATACTCATATCTGGAAGTCATATTGAGTTTACTTCAATCATGGCAGGCGACATGCCCTCCCATCTATTGTCCTCCACTAGTCCATATGCCTCATATGCATGGAGTGTATCCCACTCTCCCCTTTCTGCCACAAGCATCTCTAGAGTTACTCGAGGTTACACACCTTGATGACTTACAACAAACCACCGAATAGGTTGAAAAGGAAGCATAGTGGCGACAAAACCATCTGTAAGATTGTTCTTGATGACCACGGGTCCAATACACTCCAGGGAGTGGCACAATTCACCACGCAAACCTCATTGATGATATCAATTTTTCTATTTCTCTTATGTACATAACTATTCTATTTTCTATTTTCGTACATGTGGTTTGTACTAAGCCATGTTTTGAAGATGTATTTTGACATCTATACTTTGTAATAAGTTATTTTCTATTAGAAATGCCATGATTTATATTTATTTTGATGTGTTTGTATCCCCTAGAGAGAAATTACTTATTTTCGTTAAAATTCATATATATATATATATATATATATATATATATATATATATATATATATATATATATATACACACACACACACACACACACATTAAAAGTAAAAAAGATTAATCTCATTAATTATTTTGTAGAACTTCAAGTTTTCATGCTTCACAGGTTATACATGCTTATATAGCTGAACTGTAATTCTGCAGTGATCATGTATTGAATGTGTCATATAATGTGCTTGTCAATTGTCTATCACAAATAAAATCATAACTATGGACACTAAAATGCCGAACAAATGTCAGAATTACAGTTTACCAAGCTGGAATCGCAAAGAGTTGTCAACATGAAAGTCATGGAAAATTTTATTAGCTTTCCAACGATACTAAACTTACTCAATTCTAACACTAAATGAGTCTGATACAGACAAAATGTGGGGCAATGTATGTGTCTTTTAGTTCCACACAACAAAATGCTGAACACATGTCTGAACTACGACTTACTAAGCTGGAATCACATATATTTGTCAACATAAAAATCATGGAGAATTTTGTTACCATTCCAATGATGCCAAGCTTGCTCAATTCTGACACCGGATGTATTTGATACGGGCAAAAAAGTGCCTTAGGTTTCTATTTTGCATTGTGCAAAACTGAGTGTTTGCAAAAACTGTGACTTACCGAGCTGGAATCGTAGATAGTTATCAACATAAAAGTCATGAATAATTTTGTTATCTTTCTAACAATACCAAGATTTCTCAATTTTGACACCGGATGAGTCCAATACGGCCAAAAAAGTGCGGCAATGCATAAGGTTTCTATTTTGCACAATTCAAAACCGAGCATTTGCAAAAACTTTGGCTTACCGAGCTAGAATCATAGATAGTTGTCAACATAAAAGTCATGAAGAATTTTTTTATCTTTCTAACGATACCAATATCACTCAATTTTAAAGTCAGATGAGTCCAATACGACCAAAAAAGTGTGGCAGTGCATAAGGTTTCTGTTTTGCACCGTACAAAACTAAGCATTTGCAAAAAGTGAGGCTTCCTAAGTTGGAATTGTAGATAGTTTTCAACATAAAAGTCATGAAAAATTTTGCTACATTTCCAACAATACGAAGCTTGCTCAATTTTGACATCAGATGAGTCTCATACGGGTAAAAAAGTGCGATTGTGCATAAGGTTTCTATTTCACACCGTGAAAAAGCGAGCGTTCACAAAAATTACGGCTTACCGAGCTAGAATCGCAGATAGTTGTCAACACTAAAGTCATGAAAAATGTTGTTACCTTTCCAGCGATATTAAGCTCGCTCAATTCTGACATCGTTGCATACACTGTGTTGCTTGGAACAAAATCTGCATGCCAACCAACAAAGGAGGCCTTGACTACATGGTGAAAGGAATGGACCCATAAGGGCTAGAATGGCTTGGGAATTCCTCTAAACCCACCAAGCTGCTCCACAAGTGCTTGATCAGTATGGGTTGGACCCATGGCATAGGGAACAAGCGGAGACTCCAATTTTGGAAAATTATTAATGGTGCTTCCACCTTGAACAATTTAAAATGGAGAATTTGCAATGGCAAAGAGGTGGACTTTCTAAACTCCATTTGGATATCCACCTACCGCTCCAAATGGCCGACATTTCTCAACATGGAGTGCATGGAGGAATGGAAGGTGGAAGAGCGATTCAAAGCAACACGGAAAAGCGAAAATACATCCTTTTTTGGATTAGCTTCAACTCATCTCCAACATTTCTATTGAGAGGAACATCAACATGACATCCCAGCTCATCAAGGCACCTATGGGGACAACTCTCACATCCATTTTATACAAAATCTGCTTTGCTGAAATTTATTGGCCTACCACCATTTGAAACTCCACCAGGGAAAATTGCTCATCACGACTCCTTGCCAAACAACACGGCTCTAGGTTTAACTCACACCACCCTTGCCCTTGTGTAATCGGATGAGACACCGAACACATTTGTCCAATGGTCACGAACAACATTATCCATTTTGGCAACATGATACATTCAATCCCAATTTTCAGCAATTTGCAAGATTTACTCAAGCTCTCACTAAGATGAATGACAACTTATGTTGGGCTAGAATGTATTGTGCAATTGTGTACCGAGTGGATAAGAAGACTCACGGCCGTAGCCATGGTACCTCAAGACTATTGTCCTCGACTTCTAAGCTCTATCACACATTCTTCCTCTTATCCTATCCGTAAGCAATGGGACATCACCCACCTTATAATGATGCTAAATTTGTGGTGTCCTCCCCTCCGGCCGGATCAAGGCTAACGTGGATGGCTCACTCCTTCCCAATGGGGTGGCGACAGGTGCTAAGGGGATGCAAATGGCAACTTCCTCAAAGCCATGGGTCATTGTTTTCGTGATTGGGACAAAGACATCTGCTGAACGAGGCTATGCTCTACACTAGCAAAATTATTGAACCGTGGATGATCAATACAAGGGCATTATCATTGAAGGAGATAATAAAGGTGTGGTGGATCACCTCAAACTTTCTCTTAACAATGAAATATGGCGTAACCGACTTCCGATGCTCGACATCTCAAGAACTTCCACCGTGTTATTTTTGTATACACAAATAGATCTAACAACACTCTGGACTTTTGTGCGATATAGCTACTTTGATTGATTTTGTATGGCATAGTCTAGATAATCACACTATTCCTCCACGCTTTTTTGCTCTTTGGAGGAGGATAGGAAATATGTCGTTAGTAGCTAGTTTTTTGCTTTCTTTAGCTTTTTTCTACATTGTAATCGCTTTTTTATTATCAATGCAAATGCATCTTTTCAGCAATTCGACATCTACGATATAAAGTGAAAAGTGCATGTGCATAAGGTTTCTATTTCGCATGCGGAAAGCCGAGCATTCGAAAAACTACTGCTTAAAAAGCAAGATTCATTAAAAATTGTCAACATGAAAATCGTGTAGAATTTTGTTACCTTTCCAACAATGGAAACTCGCTCAAATTTAACACGGGGTGAGTCTAATACGAATAAAAATGTGAGGTTGTGCTAAATTTGTTTTTAAAAAAATTTGAGACAATGCCAATCACCTGTTGAACGGGTGACTGGCATTGACTTTGCATCCATGTTGGCACTTGTGCCATGTTCAATGGGCAACTAGGCATATTTCTAAATTTTTTAATGTGTTTAATTAGCTGATATGCCCTAATTTTAGTAATTGAGTGAGGCTTGAGAGAATGGATCTGATCCGTGTTAATTCGGGTCTGGTTTGGGTTTAGTGCGGCTCAATGAGTTGACTCACTGAGTATTGGAACCCGGCTGAGTTACAATTCAACTGCGAAATAGATCGGATGCGTTCTGAGCCGTCGGATTATGCGTGTTGTAACTTGGCCGCTAGATCTGATCACTCGGATCGAGTGTCTTTTGAGCTTGAGTCGTCCGATGCTGGATTATTTCCCGTGACCCTTAGATGTGTTTCTTGATCATGCGGTTCTGATATTCTAATGGCTTGAGTGGATTACAGGTGTCGATTGGTGCGTAGGATGATGAAGCTGAGGGAAAATGGTCGTCTGATCGTGTGAAGGAGCGGTGGATCTGATCTGGATCGTGGAATGATATTCTGGATGATATTTACCTTACTTGTTTCTTTGATTTGTTTTCGCCGATTGCTCGAGCCGAGACGCCTCAGAGGAATTAGGGTGCGGGATCGAGGAGGAACTGATGTTTCTGCGATGGAGGGCGGTGGTTTCCGACGAGAAAACCTAGAAGAAGAGGAACAGGAGGAAGAGATGAAAAAGGGAGATTGAAGAGCTAAGTTTCTTTCTGTAAATTCTTCATCCCCTCTGTTTGGCATCTTTCCTCTATTTATAGTTTTCTTTCTGTCTTGGAGCAAGGCTTTCTACATCTTGTAATTGATTTTTGTATCTAGTCGTGTATTTTCTATGTCGGTTCTTTGGGAGCTTATTTTTGTTCTAGTTGGAATTCTTTATCCTACTGCTCTGTTGTTGTAGTTGTTTATCAAGCCCAGTTTTTGAGGGAACTTTCTGCAATGTCTTACTGTGCATTTAAGGGTTCTCGTTTCTGTTGTTTCTTGGAATATTAGTTAGTTGAGGTGTCGAGCCATCTGTTATTTACTCTTTTTCTTGATTTTTGTGGTGCTTCAGTAAACTTTCTGGCACCGGACCTCTGCAATATCAGCTGACCTTCTTGTGATGTTTACTTGGAGTACTTGTGCTGTATAGTGGAACAATTCCTTTTTGATCTCTGCTGTTATTAGGATTGCTTCTAATGCTACCTTCATCTTCTGTATCTATTATTTATTGTACTACTTTGCTGTTTGTAAATTAGTTCTCTGTAATCTTATTGTTGTATGTGATAATTTGGTACTTAGAGGATTTGGAATCATATCATTACTCCCCACCTCAAACTAACCTTGTCCTCAAGGTCAAAATTTGAACATTTGTCTTCTCTGTTTCTTCAATTCATTTCTCAAAAGCTCCTGTTAATATTTTCCCTCCCATTGACTATGAAAGTAGCTTATTGATTGTCTGTTGGAAGTAGTATTCTTTTGTCAAATGATTGCTGGTTTCTATTAATAAGAAAGGAAAATATATCCCTTGTTGTAGACTTGTTTCTGCCTCAGTATGCTCATGATCCTCAGAATGGATTACCACTAGGTGGATATAGTATGCTCCTGGGAATTCACTTGAACTGGACTCATCTATTGGATAGGGCTGTATGTAATGTACTGCTGGTTGTAGTTATACTCTATATTAGGGATTAGCACATTGGTCATTCTGTGCTAGAGTAGGCTATGTAAGGATGTGTTATCTGAAAACACTAAGCTATATAGGATATAGCTGGCTAATAATTATGTATACTTGATAGATAGGCTTTCTTAGTTAAATGTTAAATGGTTGATACTTGAAGCTTGTTGCTAATATCTCTTCTTGTACCCATTGGTTTGTCGGGTTGATTATCATGTTGCGTTGATGTTCGGTCATCATTCGCCATTAATGCAAATAACTTGGACTTATAGATATGCCCTCTATGGTACGCTCATCACAATTGAAGCATATGCCTCTTCTTCTGCCTTCTATTTGAGATTTGTAAATTAATTGATATTTTCGCTTATGTTGACCGCTTTGAGTGGCATTTGTGGGAGCAGAAGGTAGCACTCGATATTGCCGTTTAATTATCAAGTGTGATTGCTATTTCTATGCATTTCTATTTCACAATCACCATTAGCTTGGCTAATTGAAATGCTGTAATGAAGAAGGTCAGGGCTCTTACTTCCCTTTTAATTTACGGTTTAAGCCCGATTCAAAGCAGCTTTGTAGAAATTCATGTGGAATGTCTGAAATTTGGTTAGCTAGGTCTTCAAACTCATTATAAAATTGTTGCACTATGGTTTGCTGTTGAAGCTTAGCTAGTTCTCCTCTTAAATCTCTGTAGAGGGAAGGGCCAAATCTTTGCATAATTTGTTCTTTGAACTGTGGCCAAGAATACAATTATTTATTTACTTGCATCCATTGATACCAGCTCAAAGCAGGTCCATCCATGTATATTGAGGATATTAAAAATTTCTGATCTTCAGATAGGCTATAGTATTGAAAGAATTGGTCTGCTTTAAACAGCCAACCTCTAGGATTTTCTCCATTGAATCTGGGTATATCTATTTTGTCAAGTATTGACATGGGTGTGTGTGTATGTGGTCTGTTTGGAGAATAGGATTCTGAAGGGGATGCATCACATACCGGATTTGAGGTTGTTTTTCCAATGCTTTCTATGGCTCAATCTTTTGATATTTCGATCAATACCATAGTGGCGAGGTCATTTGCTCTTCTATTTTGTTTAATCTGGTAACACATTCTTCAAGTATTTTTGATGTGTTTCTTGTTCCTTCTGCCATTTTCTGAGTGTTGTAGTCAACGAGAGCACCAATGATATGCCCTAATTTCAGTAATTGAGTGAGGCTTGAGAGAATGGATCGATTGTTAAGGTCCGGTTTGTTTAGCGCTCAATGAGTTGACTCAGAGTATTGGAACCCTACCGAGTTACAATTCAACCGTGAAAGAGATCGGATGCTCGAGCCGTGATTATGCGTGTTGTAACTTGGCCGCTGGATCTGATCACTCGGATCGAGTGTCTTTTGAGCTTGAGTTTGAGTCGTCCGATGCTGGATTATTCCCCATGACCCTTGGATGTGTTTCTTGATCACGCGGTTTTGATATTCTAATGGCTTGAGTGGATTACAGGTGTCGATCGACGCGTAGGATGATGAAGCTGAGGGAAAATGGCCGTCTGATCGTGTGAAGGAGCGGTGGATCTGATCTGGATCATAGAATGATATTATGGATGATATTTACCTTACTTGTTTCTTTGATTTGCCGACCGTTCGAGCGCCGAGACGCTCGAGGAATTGGCGCCGGATCGAGGAGGAACTCCCGATGGAGGCGTGGTTTCCGGCAAGGAAAACCTAGAAGAAGAGGAACAGGAGGAAGAGATGAAAAAGGGAGATTGAAGAGCTAAGTTTCTTTCTGTAAATTCTTCATCCCCTCTGTTTGGCGTCTTTCCTCTATTTATAGTTTTCTTTCTGTCTTGGAGCAAGGCTTTCTACATCTTGTAACGATCATCCGGTGTATTTTCTCTGTCGGTTCTTTGGGACCTTATTTTGTTCTAGTTGGAATTCTTTATCCTACTGCTCTGTTGTTGTAGCTGTTTATCAAGCCCAATTTTTGAGGGAACTTTCGTAATGTCTCGTGCACTAAGGGTTCTCGTTTCTGTTGTTTCTTGGAATATTAGTTAGTTGAGGTGTCGAGCCATCTGTTATTTACTCTTTTTCTTGATTTTTGTGGTGCTGCAGTAAACTTTCTGGCACCTGACCTCTGCAATATCAGCTGACCTTCTTGTGATGTTTACTTGGAGTACTTGTGCTGTATAGTGGAACAATTCCTTTCTGATCTCTGCTGATATTAGGATTGCTTCTAATGCTACCTTCATCTTCTGTATCTATTGTTTATTGTACTACTTTGCTGTTTGTAAATTAGTTCTCTGTAATCTTATTGCTGTATGTGATAATTTGGTACTTAGAGGATTTGGGATCATATCATTAGCTAATTTAGATTTTAATTAAGCCTAATTATAAAATTTAGCCGAGAAAATGTTTTCTACAGTTGATGTGAATTATTTGGAGATAGTTATTATTATAAGTTTTTGTACTAGTTGATTTTTTAAATAATGATTAGATAAAGATATGTAAGTTGTATTTTGTGAAATGTGTCTCTTATGAATATCTATAAATAAAACTTATCAGATTTCGCTGACTTTTTCATTATTTGTAGATATATGTTTGTGCATTTTGATTAAAAAAGAAAATATTTAGTCTGGCCTCTTTGATATTCCAAGTTTCCAAGTCAATTCTTATATATATATATATATATATATATATATATATATATATATATATATATATATATATATATATATATATATATATATTAATTTAAAGTTATATATTTATTATTAGTTGTTTGGATTTATATTTAATCATTTTGTTCTAAATTTAAACAGAAAATCACTATATAAATAAAAATAATCTCTATTTTAAAAATAAAATACAAATCAACCAATATTTATGTCCAATTCAGTTTTTTTATTTAAACCAATTAATGTATACTCCTAAGTAATATGTGGGGATTTTATGAGATCAAATCTCTCTTTTGGTTGGCCGAACACAAAGTCTCAAACAAATAAATTTCTTCAAAATTTTTTTTCAATCACTTATATTTCAATTCACTCGACATAAAAAAGAAAAGTGAAACTCTAATAATCTTACGTGATACAATCAGGGTAAAAAGCTGTTATATTTAGTTAAAAAACATATATATTTTTTTCTGATATACATTGATTTCCATAAAAGGAAAAAAATTGATATTCATGCATTGAATACGAAGATCTAATTTGAATTATAAATATTTTATTATTGAGAAAATTGAGAGCATCTGCTCAGATAATAATCATAAAAAGTATACAAAAAATAAGGCGTGGAGAATAAAAATTGAACATAAATAGAGATAACTTGGGCGCAGTGTGGTGCCGTGTGGATTTCGACACCGAAGAGAGCCTAGTCATCATCATCCACCAAAAAACAACAGCATTTGGATAAGAGCTTGATAAAAGAGCTTCTTCGTCTCCACCAAAAATATGATCAACTCCGATCAATAAGTCTAAAAACTTGCAAAATTCCAAGCCATACAAATTCAGAACCAAAACTGAGAGTCCAGGCCAAAACAAGGAAGAAACCACCTGCAAATAACAATTACATGAGAGGCCCAAAATCCGAAGTCCATAAAAAATATTAGGAAATGACAAAATTCTGAATAGCAGCCACTTGAGAATCTTGTTTCCATTGCATGAGTTTGGCATGAAGTGTTGTTTTGATTTTGTAGACACATGTAAAACAGAAGCAAATTTCTTTGCCAATTTTCCGCACATTTCTTTCCCTCCATAAATGATATAATATAATGCAGTTAATAGTAAGAAAATAGATATTCTCAAAACCTTTGAAATATTTTCCATGTCAGCTACAAACTGCAAGATTAGAGGCATAGTTATAATGTGGAAGAATCATGAAGTCCATGGAAGACCTCTATTAAGAAAATCAGTAGATTAACGGCAAGCAATATGATTTGCAGATTCATTATCTGAATGACAAAGGAGACAAATTTTTGGCAACAAAGACGTTCCTTCTGGCTAAGTTATCCATAGTTTTTAGGTCATTACAAATAACAAGCCAAGGATAATCAAGCAACAAGCCTTTTATGCGAAATCCAACAAGAAAATTTTCTCATTGTTATAAAAATGTAGCATTATAAAGTTATTACAAGATGGAACCTTGCAACCTTTTGATAGCATCAACTCCTTCCTTTGATTTAAAGAAATTTAACTAACAATATTAATCATATGCAGGGGCGGACCCATGCGTGCCCACCCTCAAATTTTTTTATATTATAGTTTTTTTTAAAAAAAAATAATTTTGCCCTCCCTAATAAAAAATCTTGCCCAATAAAGACAATTTTTTTTTCATTTTATTAGTTTGCCCACCCTAAAAATTAATAAATAATAATAAAAATTTTTGTTTGATTTGATAATTAGATATGAAAAAGTAGTACTGAGGGTCAAATTCATATGACTATTTGAAATATTTTTTATTAAGATACACAGTGGAAAGAAAGAAAAGAATTTTAAGATATTATTTTCAAGTATTTCAACAAAAGATTCTTCATTCAACCAAGGGTCCCAAAACATAAATAGAAGCACCATCACAATAGAATATAAGATATGTTATTTCAAGAAAGTTGTTCTAGAATGGAGACACTTGCGATGACAGACGTTTCCATATAGTACCATATTTAGTTTTAAGTCACAAAATATTAAGTTAAAGAATTCCACAATCTCTAAAGAAGCTTAGAAGGAAAAGCCTAAGATAGCTAAATAATATAAGAGATTGCTAAGCCACAAAAATGTTTTGGCCTGTAGGTTTTATTCCATGAGATAAAATGAATGTTTTCCTTCAGTTTTATGAGAATTTCAATAATATATTATAGAAACGAGCAAAACATTTTTCAATGTTATTTATTTGATTATTTTTTTTTGTTGAGAAAATTGAGTGTGAAAGCTCAAGTAAATCATAGGAGTGAAAGGATTCTTTACTATATAGTTAAAAAGAGAATTATTTATTTTAAATTCATAAATTTGAGTAATATATTTAACAATTTATTGTGGACAACTCTTTTTAAAAAAATCATAGATTTTATTATTAACACTAAAGAAGAAGTATTAGAACTATCAAATAATTATAAATTGAAAATTTTGCTCCAACAAAATAGAAGTTCTTAAAGAAAATTTAAATATTTGACTTCAACTTGGTAATTGGGCTGTGAATGAAATTCATGGGCATCAAATAGGATTGATCTGTTTACACATGATTAGCCAAAAAAAAGGCAAAGATTGGCATTCTTCAGCCTACAATGATGTAGGTGTAAGAAATTTTTTATTGTATTCGTTAAAATTTCTTTTCTTAATCATTCAAACAACATAATCGTATAAACTCTTAAACTCAAGATTTTGAACAAAGTAATTTTCACAAACCTTCAATTAATAAATAAATCACATACCTTGATTTATCATGAATACTTTTAATTTATGAAACTAGGGTTTCTCTTCCTTCACCCAAAATTTCTTTATGTAATAATCTTAATGGAGAGATACTTACACATTAAAGGGTAGGAAAATGACTGGTAGTTTCTCTATGAAGAGACATCTTATTTAATCAAACGGTCCATAAACGATCGATCCAACTCTCTCTTGACCAATGAGATTTAAGTACATAATTAATTATTAAATAATAAACTGAATAATAATTAATGTGGGCCACACTTCAAAAGTAATTACATAATTCTTACATTCTCCCACTTGGCTCATATAATAATATTCAATTTAAAGATTTAACAATTATATACATAAACATAATGTGCATTACATGTCAAATATTTTTCTTCATTTGGTCAAATCATAAGTCATTATTAAGAAAAATATTAATAGAGATCATGGCGGTTATACACCATTAGTGCAACATATTTCCTTTCATCTATCACAATATTAATTTTACACTTAATATGATCTATAATGAGAGATAGTCATATTGGTCCAACATTAATGTCTTTATAAAAGATAAATCTTGTAAAAAATTACATAATTCTTTCATGTATATACAATCAAACATAATGAAACAAGATGCGATAATATATCAGAAACAGTTCAATAAAGAGCTCAAAGAGTCAAATACATAATGTGCATAATAAATTCAAAAATGCTTTTTAATAATGCTCATTTTTTCAACATGTTCATTAAATAATTTAGGCTGCAATCCTTTAGTTAAAGGATCAACAATCATAAGATTAGTGCTAATGTGCACAAATGATAGTCTCTGTTTTTGAACTTTTTCTTTAACGATAAAGTATTTCAATTCCATATGTTTAGCACCCTTTAAATACATGTCGCTCTTAGAAAAGAAGACTGCTATGACATTATCACAATAATTTTCAATGACTTGGTAATATTGTCGACAACTCCAAGTCATGAAATAAAATTCAACAACCATAACCCATGAATCATGGCTTCAAAATATGACACAAACTCAGCTTCCATAGTAGATGCAACAATGACGGACTGCTTCCCACTTCTCCATGATTTAGCTCGTCCAGCTAGTAGGAACAAATAGCCAAATGTGAATTTTCTAGTATCCACATATCCAGCAAATGATAATAATAGTATCATTGAACTTAAGATACCATTATTGAGAAGCTTATTTAAGTCTATATATTGATTTCTTAAGTTTACACACCATATGTTCTTTTCCTTTAATTGAAAATGCTTTAGGTTGATTCATATAAACTTCTTCCTCTAAATTTCCATTTAAAAAGATAGTTTTCACATCCATCTGATGTAGCTCCAAATCATAATGAGCCATTAATACCATAATAATTCTTAATGAGTCCTTTTTGGAAATAGGAGAAAAAGTCTCTTTATAGTCAATACCAACTTTCTGAGCAAACCCTTTGGCAACAAGTCTGGCTTTATATCATTCTATATTTCCATTAGAGTAACATTTTATCTTAAAGACCCATTTACATCCAACTCTTTTAAAACATTTAGGTAATTCAATGAGATCCGAGACATTATTGTGATCCATTGATTTTAACTCTTCTTTCATAGCATCTAACCACTTTTCATAATTAATACTTTTAATGGCCTGTATAAATGAAACTGGAACATCATCAATTCCTATGTCAAATTCGACTCTTGTAAATAAACAAAATAATCATCCAAATAACAAATTTTCTTTCTGAGAACGCCTTAATGTTATTTCTTGTTGTTCATCAATTATAGGTTTATTTGTGAGAACTTCATTATGTGGTGTATGTTAATTCATTTGTTCTTCTTGTAAATTATCAAATTGTTCAACAATTGTAAGAACAATAACTTTAGAAGAAGTAATTGATAAAGAAACTTTTTTACTTTAGCTTCTTCAATTTTCACATTTCATAGTTATGTACTCCCACTAATATCAACATTTTTAATGAACTTAGCATTTCCAATTTTAATAATTTTTATAATGTGATTATGACAGTTAAATCTATACCCTTTAGATTTTTCTAGATAACCAATGAAATGTCCACTGATTATTCTTGAATCTAGTGTTTTTCATGTGGATTATAAATTCTTAATTTTGTTGGGCAATCCCAAACATGAAGGTGTTTTAAACTAGGTTTCCTTTCTGTCAACTGTTCAAAAGGGGTTTTTAAAATTGCCTTACTAGGAACCCTATTTAATAGATATACAACAGTTTTTAAAGCATACATCCAAATGATAAGGGTAAGTAGAATAATTTAACATGCTCCTAACCGTATCCATTAAAGTACAATTACGCCTTTTGCAACACCATTTTATTGTGGTGTTCCTGACATTATATATTAAGCACAATGTCATACTTTTCTTGAAATTTAGCAAATGGACCAGGGCATTGTCCAGATTCATCATGCCTTCCATAATATTCACCAACTCTATCAGATTCATCATACCTTCTTTTGGATTTGAGCAGATGACACATTACCCTTCAAGTATCCTTTATTGCCCTTAGCATTCCTCTTAATTAGTTTTCTTTTAATTTCTGGTTGTCCCATGAGATTAACTGAGTGAATCTCTATATATCTTAAGCATTGTTTCCTCTTAAATATGCATACTTTTTAATTCATCCACATTCTATTTATCTTTAATAGTATTATAATTTATTTGGAATGGATCATATTCAAGAGGCAAGGAATTAATAATAAATTGTACAAGAAAACTTTCACTCACATTTATTCCCATGGTGTTTAATCTTGCTGCAATATTTGTCATTTCAGTGATATGCTAATGTATGGTACGTGAACCATCAAACTTCATGGTGGTCAACATACCCATTAATGTCTCAGCACGTGACTTATCAGCAGACTCAAACAGAGATAAATCTTTCACATACTTCATAAATTTCTTTGTATTATCAGTTTTGGAAATTGTTGGCTTAATGCTTTCTGCAACAGTCATTCGCATAAACGTTAAGGTAAGTCTATTTGATCTTTCCCAAGTATCTTAAATAGACTTTTATTCATTACTGCTAGTAGCAATAATAGTAGTGGGCTTATTATTAAGGAGTGCTAAATCAAGATCCAAGATACCTAAATAGAACTAAATTTGTTCAATCTATTCATTAAAATTAAGCCCACTGAATATTATAATAGACGAAGCGTGGGAATGAAGAGTAACGGAAGTAGATGCTGTAAAATATTAAATACTCACATATTAATATTTGAGTTATAAACACAAACACGTAAAATTGATTCAGATAACATTCATATAGTCACATAAATGCATATTGAAGATCTTCTTTGGGTGATACTATAATACACAATAATAAACATAATTGATGCTTAATATTAATTTCACATAATTGGTAATTAAACAAACTTTAATTAAATATGTTAGCTATCTTTGGATATGCTAAACACATCTAGTCAAGTATATTAATTAACCACAATTATGTTCATGATTATAAATTAACTAATCAACCTTTGGGCATCCTTAAATAATTTATTACTCATAATAAATTTATAAAGTTCATTAAGTCATTTCATTATTAGCATCACGTGCTCATGAGTAATTAAATAAAATTAATTTGACATTTGCAAAAACTTTCTAATTTGATCACTTTAGTGATTAACAAATTATGCTTGATTTGTAAATATCAAATTAAATAATGATAACAAAAATTATTTCAATTGAATGAAAAAAAGTGTAATTATGCTTGATTTGTAAATATCAAATTAAATAATGATAACAAAAATTATTTCAATTGAATGAAAAAAAGTGTAATAATTAGTAAATCCAAATAATTTGTCATTTTTTGTTATATATATTTATACATATATATAACTTCACATAAGTAAATCTAAATTCAATAATATTCCTATTAAATATATAAACATTTATAAATACAATAATGTTTAACCTTTTTGCTGTTACTTAATAGATGTAAAATCTAAATGCAGATTAAAATCAAGTATTTTTATTATGAATGTTAATTCGCATACATAATACCTTAAATCAAAATTAATAAGAAAAGCTTTAATGGTTTTACACTTTCCAAATTTCATAACAAACGCTTTAATGGGCTTTATACTTTCAATATTTCATATTCATATATATAAATTGATTTTGGCTATTGACTGGTTCTTTCTACGTAAAATAACATTCCTTAATTACAAAGAAAACTAACTGTGCAAATAAATTTACAAGTCTTATGAAATAGTAAACATAAATAATTTACTTATTTATTATGTGTATCCTAAAATATAAATTCAAATAAGAATTAGCGTGAAAAAGTGAAACATAATTCCTCAATTGGAAAGCGAAGTTAATGCAGTGAAAAACATAAAAAAAATCATTAACGGAGTAAGAAGAGAAATAAAAAAAATAAAAAAATAAGTTTCTCTTCCTTCCGTTAATACATTTGAAAAACATCAATTTATGAAACTAGGATTTCTCTTGAATTTTTTTCAGGAGCTTAATAATCTGATATAGGATGTAGAGAGTAATGATTGAAGTAGAATTGATGTTTGGAAGGCACTATTGGTAAGCAAACATATGAGATCTTCCCAACCTAAAATATGTAGTGTTTCCTTTCAAAATAGCATACAACGATGATAGACCACCTGAGGACTTGAAAATCTGAATTGAGTTTGTTTCCAACAAATTGTAGAGTTCTAGTTCAGTCTTAATCAGCTTTTTATTAAGTTCAGTACATTACAAATGGATGCGTTATGTGTTTACTTTTCCCTTTGTGATGGATTTGGCCTTAGATCGCCAGCCTTCCCACAAACCGATTTTCACTCATCGATACACTTTGACCGAGGATTCGAGGGGGCCAAGATCACTTGTGAGGGGGCAACCCTCACTGCCACTAGAATGTGGTGAGTGGGGCTGCCATCCATGTTGAGATCTCTTCGGATTATGAATTTCTCTCACTGAAGAGGAAGATAGTGGAGGTTCCCGCAGCAGCCACAGCTCTAGTGCCAGTACGTTCAATTGTTCCTATTACTACCCAAGTACAAGCTAGTACCCACTCACTGGCTTCTTCCATGGGGAAGTCCACCCTGGCTTTAGGGATAGTCTCCCCTACCTTTAAGATAGGGTCTAGTTCTCTTGCTCCACCCAGAACGGTGCATAATAGCCACAAGAACAAGCCGCATCATGTGCACATTGTGAAGGAGATGGAGGCAATCTCGGCCAGAGAGAGTCAGAAGGTACTTTTTCTTTCCAAGTTCCTGATGGGGAGGAAGATGTTAGGAGGTTTATAGTGTTACCACCAATTGCAGTTCAGTATGAGGCACCTACCAAAGATAGGAGGAGGTTGTATGCCGGCCTAACAACAATTTTGCGCTAAGTTGGCAACGCCGAGTTCCCAATTTTATGTAATCGATCATCCCTCATAGTGTAGCACCATATCCCAAGAGAGGGCCTAAGAGGCCCGTGTATTAGTTCATGTTACTAGAGAGAGAAAAGGTAAGGCGAAGCCTACCGCCTCATAAATTTCCTTGATTGGCTCACTCAGACAGGCCACACCGACAAGATATTATTGATGGTACTACCCATCATGGGAGGAGAGCTCCCGCACAGAGAGAGTCGGTGTTGTCTCCGTCACACCACTTTACTCCACGTTCGCCATCGCTAGTACAGGTCCCATCTTCCACAATTCCATCTAAAGCCATGAAGGCAGCATCAGGGGAAAAGAAAGCTCCACTGGTGATCTATCTACGGCCAAGGGATCCCATTCCATCTACGCCGTCGACTAAAGTAAGGCCGAGCTCTCATGCTCGACCTCCTATTTCAGTTGCAATGAAGAGGGAGTGGTGATCTTGTAGCATCATAGTCGTGCCATCACCACCACCAGCTCAGCAGATCATGGATGTAGCAGTAGTAGAGGGAGAAGGAGACAGTTCTGTTGTCTCGATGGAAAAAATATCCTCCGAGGAGCAGCACTCCACCCATGGCAGTTAATAGTCATGAGCATGTATCCTCAAGTGAGCATAGTCCTGACGTCTAGTAGTAGGAGAGGTCAGATGTATATATGTTCATGAGCATGATCCCAACACCGGTCAGCCATGAGCATTTGTGCCTGCACAGTTGGACCATTCTTTAGATAATATCGTAGCACATTTTCTCATTGAGAATAAGAAAATCTTAGGGTATGACTAGTCTAACCTAGAAGTAGAGAAGGTTATCTTCGATCCCAAAGAAAATGATTTGTTTGAAGGCTCAGCAGAGGTGCATATAGTTGATACTAGGGTTCCCTCCTTCGGGATCACCAGTGTTTGGAAGGGTGAACATGATGACACAGGATATTCGACCCAACACCTCCTTCAACAACTTAAATAAAAGGATGAGCAGATTGACAAGATGGGAAATAGGCTCGAAGATTTACTAACAGCAGTTCTAACACATTAGAATCAAGCCTAATAGCACATCCCACCATTGTGGAGACCAGTCAACCTGAGTTACTACATTTCATGGATCAACCTAAGAGTTCACCTCCGATAGAATAGGGCAGCACTAGCTTGTATTGGAAGGTAGTGGATAGTACCTCCATACAGAAAAAAGATATCAAGCTCATGGTTGAACAATAAGTGAGAGAAGTGCTGGCGCAAGTCCGAGGTGGTTCATCAATTCCAAAGAGTAGAACTTACCCAGTGGAATTCGATGCTACCCAATATCCTAAGGGTTTTGATGACAGTGGGATTCCATGCCAACATATAGCACACTTCATGGCCAACTGTTGTAATGCTGGTGGAAGTGATGCACTATTGTTCTCGTCTCTTTGTTTGCAACCTAGCGAGTATAGCCTTTGATTGTTACGCTGAACTCCCCAATGATTCAATGAAGACTTTTGCTGAGTTGGAGCAACTCTTTGTTAAGAGGTTTGCTGGAGATCAACAAAGGGTGATTGTGGGCGATCTCATTATAGCATAACAACACCCCATCCCTCATTGATTATATTCTCGATGATGAATTTAACCATGAAATGCAAACTATAGTTGTCTAAATAACACGTTATTGAAATTCTATTAAAGAATATTCATAGCCCAGTTGCCTTCATGCTTAAAGGTTTTACTATCAAGACATTTGAGAAGCTAATCTATAAGGTGGTTAACCTAAAAGGAGAGGCCAAATAGTTGCCTTTTCAAGATCAGTCATCAAATCCAAAGTCCTAGAAAGTCTATGAAAAGAATCCAGGGGCAGTAGCATCATTGGACAAGGGGAAGCAACCGACCAGGGATCAGCATGAGAGACCTCGAGTGCTACAACCATTGCTTCCACCTCCTTTACCACCGCCTAGGCCATCCTATCGGCCACCGCAGTAACCTCCACGGCCTTCGCGGCCTCCTCTTCAGCCATACTCATAGCAACGGTACACGTACCAGCCCCCAAGTAGCTATCATCTACATGCTCTTTTGGATAAACTAAACAAACCTTATTTATTTAAGTGGGAGGTTGTCAGGAAAATCTTTAAGAACCTCTTAAAGAAACTTGATTTATAGAATAAAGGATTAGGGGTGCAACGTATATGCCCAAGTAAATAAAAATAAAAAAGGATGTATACTCTTCATGGTTAGATTTTGGAAAATGTCATAAAAGGATGTGCCTTAATAAGATATGATATGAAAACTGATAAATAAATCTCTCATACAACACTGAGCTAATTGTAATACCCTTGTTTTCTTGCTTTTTTTCATTCTTGAGTTTTATAAGTGCACTTTTAGTCTTGAGAAGAAGGAGAAGAAAATCATTTCTAGAATAATAAGCTGGTTTTCGCACGTCACGCTCTTGATAGAACAAGTGTCTTTATGGCTTCAGTTGTGATAAATAAGATCTGAAATAGTGGTTACTTAAATATCATTATTATTTGTTTCTAAGCTTCTATTGCATTATGGCTAATAGGGCTTGGTTGATAAACTGTCGTGGGATTGTAAAAAAGGTGAAGAGTGTCGCCTTTTATCCGAATTGTCAGCTACGGGACTTGGGAGCTGAAGCCAATCGTGAATGCCCTAATTGTCAGCATATAATTGTCAACAGTGATGTAAGCTCTTACAATTTATTTCAAGCACTATTTTGCTGAAGTCATTTATACATTTAGTTATTTCTTGGGACTTAACTATGTGATCGCTTTGAAAAAAAATCCCAAAATTTAAATTTAATGGCAGACATGAAGAGTTCAAAGCAAGGAGATAGTTCTATGGTTGACAACTTGACACACATAAACCTAAGTAGAGATAATCAAAAAGGTTGCTACATTTTAGTTGAACATAATTAGATCAATATAGGCTCAAAGATTATTTGAATTCATCTAAAGAACTCAATGTTGAAGTTGCCCGAGCATTTAAAGCTACTTGCTAACTTAAAAGTAAGACGTTGGAGGCTTCATCAAAGGAGCATTGCTCTCTGAAGATCTCACTCTCTATCTAGATTTTGTCAAACGGTTTTTTTTTTGGGGTCTCATACAGGACTTGATTATAATATAGGCGTGATTTGAACTTAAGACCTTGATAATAATTTCTAAAATTCTTACTAACTTATGTTACAGAAAAGGGCAAAAAGAAAAAAGTTACAAAATATTATAATTTTAATGACTCTGAGATAACATTTCTTTTGATAATCTCATCCTCCATAAAGATTAAGTAGTAGAAAGATAGTCAGTCAAAGGATGTGTCACATTAAGTTAGTTTTTTATTCATTACATTCAAAGACTAGATCACAGGGGATTGTCTTCGAACTCAAAAAAGTAGAAACTTGGTGAAGTAGTCTGCAAGGCAAAACATATATATTTTTCTTTACCAAAGGCCATAGAACTATCTCCTTGCATTTTACAGAGACCGGAAGCATATCTCCCCCTACTTTCAGCAAAAGCCAACAGATTCGATTAAAAAATCCACTGCTTCAAGAAATTACCTCTACCCCGAAAATATTTCGCCTTCTCGGAATCTCCAATAGAAAAGGTATTGTTGACAACATCTCATCCGGCCATCATCGAGAGAGCCAAGAATAACAAAACTTACGGTTACCGATGAGGGAAATTAACTAGGTTAAAGTTCCAAAAATACGAGCTACCTGAGCTCGGGTAAGCTTCCTCCCTGCTCCATAAACTTCGTTCAACTAACTTACTTCTCCTCCAAGCTGCCGTAAAACCCTAACCCTAATCTCAATCATTTTCCCGTTTCCCTCTACGCTCTTCTCCGTCTCCCTCTCCCTCTCCATAAACTTCGTTCAACTATCTTTTTTTTTTACTTTTCGGGTGACATTAATTAATTTCCCTCGTCGGTAACCGTAAGTTTTGTGATTCTTGGCTCTCTCGATGATGGCCGGATGAGATGTTGTCAACAATACCTTTTCTATTGGAGATTCCGAGAAGGCAAAATATTTTTGGGGTAGAGGTAATTTCTTGAAGCAGTGGATTTTTTAATTGAATCTGTTGGCTTTTGCTGAAAGTAGGGGGAGATATGCTTCCGGTCTGTGTAAAATGCAAGGAGATAGTTCTATGGTCTTTGGTAACGAAAACTATATATGTTTTGCCTTGCAGATTTTGTAGAGGCATATGTACTGCTGTTAGTTCGTCGTACTTTACAGTGGAATCAAATGAGGCGTTAGCTTCAGCTCTATTTTGCTTGCACCCTTGTATCTGAACAACTTTTTCTTGCAATGGCTTTGTGAGAAAATTCATTGGGACCAATAAATTTTCAAATTATACTTTATTTTAATTATCAAATATGATATTGAGGATAAGATACTATCTTCAAAGATCTAAATGCTATTATGCAAATAATTCAATAATTAAAATAAAGATTATTTTTTTATTATTATATCTCAAGTAAATAAAAATAAAAAAAGGATGTATACTCTTCATGGTTAGATTTGGAAAAAAATGTCATTAAAGGATGTGCCTTAATAAGATAAGTTAGATGGTGATTTCTATGATAGGTATATTATAAAATAAGATATGAAAACTGATAAATAAATCTCTCATACAATATTAGCTAATTGTAACCACATCATTCTTTCTCATGATAATGTAATACATATTGATTTGTTTATAAAAAATTTATAAGCATATTACTTTTTAATTCTTGAATTATTATATTTCTGAAATACATTTAATCATTGACTTTTTAACTCATTCAATAGTTAATGAATAGTTTTTAGGAGAATCGCTATACTAAATTATAAATTATGTAAGCCAAGAGAGAAAATTAGCTAAAATTTATAATTAGGCTTAATTAAAAACTAAATTAGTTAATTAAGCACATTAAAAATAATTTAGAAATACTTGTTGAATAAGGACTAGCCAATGTCATGTCAGTGCCATAACCCATGACTGACACTAAATCGGACCAGGGCCCTCCTGATTTTGTTTTATCCTTTTGTTTGCTCCTCCCCGACCCCATCAAGCTTTCGGCTTGTCTATTTTTGTTTTATCCTTTTGTTTGCTCCAAACCCCTTCGAGCTCTCAGCTTGTCCGATTTTGTTTTATCCTTTTGTTTGCTCCTCCCCGGCCCCATCGAGCTCTCGGCTTGTCCGATTTTGTTTTATCCTTTTGTTTGCTCCTCCCCAAACCCATCGAGCTTTCGGCTTGTCAAACCCATCGACGATGATGAAGCCGCCACCACATAAGGTCCCATCGCTAATGACTGGTCAATGCCTAGTGCCACCGACAACTATCTTCTTTTCTTTGTAGATTTGAGTTTGATCGGGTATTTGCTTAAGGTATATTTTGCAACCCTAACTTTATAAGTTATTTTTAGATGTTTAGGTTTTATTGGTAAGTTTAAATGTGTTTAATAAGTTTAGATGTAAGATTTATAAAGTTGGATGCTACATTTCAGATCTTGGTGAAATAAATAAATTTTTAAAGAAATTTTAGTTGTTTATAATTGTAAGTTTAATATCTTGATTAGTAAGTTTATGCTGTTTTAAAATTTTTATAATTGTAACTAAATGTATGTTAATTATAGCTGAAGGCATGCTAAATAATTAAGCTAAGTAGGCACGTAAGTGTTGATGTTTTAATCCATATAATCTAAATTGTTTGATTTGGTGTTGACCTCATTTTTAGAATGAGCTCTCAACACCTCCATCTTAGACATAAGATTCCTCTTAGAAACTAAGAGATCCTTAGTCCTAAGACACATCTATTGATTAGGTGGACACTCAACCTAGCCCTAGAAGACTTAGAAGGGTTAGCCTTAGGGGTGTGAGGAAATTTGCCTTCCCTTAGCTTAAACCATTCCTCACCTTCCTTCCATCAAGTCAAACTCCAAATCAATCTTATTTGATTTTCTCCAAACTCAAATCAACTCCATATGATTGAAATCCATGATTGAAACCCATGAATAAAATTTCAAATTCCAAAATTTTCCTAAGTCATTTAAGTTTTCCATCTTAAGGACTTAGCCTAAATCATGATCTAAACCAATTTAAGTCTTTGCGATTTTCTCATAATTCATTTATATTCTCATTTATACTCACATATATAAATGAAATATAAATTCAAACTAGTCAAACTAAATTCAAAATTCAAAGTCAATTCATGAAATCTTTCTTAAGTCCTTAATCTCTTATTAAGGGCTTAGCCTAACTCATGATCAAATCATTTCAAATTCTTGAAATTTTCTCATGACTCATTTATATTCTCATTTATATTCACATATATAAATGAATATAAATTCAAATCAATCAAACCAAATTCAAAAATTCAAATTCAAAAATTCATGAAATTTCCTTAGTCCTTTAAATTATCCTCGAAGGACTTATCCTAAATCATGATCAAATCAATTCAAACTCATGGGATTTTCTCATAACTCATTTATATTCTTATTTATATTCACATATATAAATGAAATATAATTATAAATCAATCAATCTAAATCAAAAATTCAAATTTCTAACTCCAAAATTTTGTAAGTCCTTTTAATCTTTCTTTAATGTACTTAGCCCAATTCAATCAAGCCCTAGAAAGTGTTAGGAGAGAATAGAGAGCTATCCTAAGCATTCTAAGAGGGATTTGAAAAGTTGCTTTCTCGATTTTCTTCATTGGAAAATAGGGGAAATCCTTTGAATCTTCAATTTCCTCTACACTAAAATCTAATTCCTCTTGCACACCTCCTAGGACCAATTCAAGTGCACCCAAGCATCCATCTAAGTTCCCACAGTAAGGAGAGAAGGAATTGAATCAAAGCTGTAAGGGAGATCAAGTGGTGTTGGTCCATAGGAAGATCCACTCAACCCCAAGGTCTGAAAATTTCAAGAGGGCCTCGTCTCCACTAGACGAATCTACCTCATCAAGCTCGAGCGCCGGTGATCACCTCCAGTGACGTATGAAATTTTCCGACCAGCTAGCATAGGAGGTGTTGGTCTTTTGTGAAAGAAATTTTCAATTCATGCAAAATCCACCATTAGATATGTTCCTTAATAGCTTAAGATGATGTGTGAACAATTTTGTTCCAATTCGAGCTCAATCGAGCTCGGATCTTCCCCTTGATCATGGATGGTCTCTGTTGAGCCTAGGGGAAGAACTGGGGAGATCTTGGGCGTCCATCCAAGCATTTTGGATGGATGGCAGAGATTATTCCAACGTTTAGAAATTCATTTATCCTTTCATAAACCATGGGTTGATCTTTGGCCATCCGATCTTTGATCGAACGGCAGGGATCAAAGCACGTCCCGCCACTGCGCCGCCACCTGATGTGACATTTAAGTAGTAGGATCACGATGTGATGCGTGTAAAGTGTGCTGACCACCGCCACCACGCATCGTGCTGTGAGCTGAAGGATTAGTTTAGGGATTTAATTAAATGCTAATTAATCTCTTGATCTTCTAAAAATCATATCTCTCTCAATAAAACTTAAAAAAATATGAGGTAAAATCCTATGGAACGATAATTCAACTTAGAATATTTTGAAAATAATTTCAATAGATTTTGAATTATCCTTTTCTCTTATTTTGGATTTTATTAGAAATCTTATTTTGCTAATTACTTCTTAATTAAGCCTCTGATTAATCCCAAACTTCTTGGGTATATTTTAGGTGATGACCTATGCCTCCCCTAATTTTCTTGAGATTTATTTAAGGCTTAATTAGGGGAATTGCAAATATGTTTTCTAATTACTCCCATAATCTAATAAAGGATCATTAAGGTTGGATTAGTGTTTTAATATATTATTAAGATTGATTAAGGTTAGATCCAGTGACTAGAAGGCTTAAGGAATAATTTTGGGACATTTCCCTTAAGCTATTCGCTAAACCCCCTTTTCTTTCCTTAATCCCATTTTAATTAAGTGTTAATTCATTAATTATCCCCTTAATTAATTTTTTAAAAATTCTAAAAAAACTTTCAAAACTTAGTTAATCTACCTTGGATAGATGCTTAGGTGTTGAATAGCCTAAGTCTAATTAAAGAAATCAAAACCTAATTAATATGTGTGAAGGGGTGTTTTGAAATTACTTAAGCTAAACCCCTTTGGTTAATTAACCATTAATCATGAGCCAAATTGCATTAGGCCCTTTTCTTTCTAGGTTCATTAAAAGTTTAAATTTTTTTGTGAGTTTTTATGTCATCTCATTGTCTCATAATTACTTGGTTAACTATGCTAAGGTGGTGTAGGTAAGGGTTAATTAACTTGCTTAATTCATATCCTAACCTAATCAAAATTTAAAATAAATCTAATCATCTACAAATTAAACAAAATATCAAACACATGGGGGAATGGGTTAGGATCAACAAATTTAACTCAGTTTTTTAAAATTAAATCAAATTTAAAACCAAACAAAAATCACATTGAATACACTTTGATTTACTTTAAGCTTTCTTATTTTCTTAAGATTGTCTTTAGGATTTAATTAAAGTGAATATGTTTACATGATTTCATTGCTTTAATTCTTTCTCCAACATGTTAAATTTGTATGTCATGTGGTTTCATGCATTCATATTTTTCAAATTCAAATTTAAAAATGAAATTGTTTACTTTATGTCAAATTTGCATGTGTTGGCTAAAGTAAAAATATGAGTGGCTATTATCACTACTAAATTCAAATTATTTTCAAAATATATAAATAAAATGCCTAAAACTGAAAGTGTGCTACTTATATTCTAATTATAAGCTTGCATGTGAAAGAATATAAAGGTGTACTTACCATAGATTTCTTTTCTCTTTTATGTTAGTATAGTTTTGAATAGGAATTTGGTAAGATGTGTGGTTCATTTGAAAAGAACATAACAATTACCAAATTCTATATCCTATTCATTACTATGCTATCACTTTAGAAGGTTATCTATGCTTGCACATATAAATTGCATAAACAAAATAAATCAACTAAAACAAACTTTTGCATTCTTTCTTTTTCATTCATTTCTTTTATACACATGTTTGTATTTAAGGAAAGTGGTATATTAGTCTAAAAAATCCTGAGGTTGTGAGGCTTTAAGTAGCCCTAAGTAGGTTTTATATCTTACACTTCTGGTTAACAATGGTGTTGTACTCACTTATGTCTTTCTTACTTTCATGTGTGTATGTGAAAATTGGATAAGAAAGCCCCTTTTCTACTTAATGAAAATCATGCATCGTAAGCGTTCAAATTTTCTTAAGTAACTTGGTTAGCATGCATCATAAAGTGTGCTAAATATTCCCATTTGTGTGTATAGATATGCTTAGGAAATATTCATATGCATGTTATACTTGTTGGGAAAGAAGTGAAGTGATGTGTGTTTTGTGAATTTAGTTCATTTTACTTAATCTTAAAATGTCTTTCTTTTGGATTGGTTTGTTTAGAGTTCATCTAAACTTAGGATTAAATGAAAGAATTAATCAAAATATTAACTAAATAAAACTAAAAAAGTGAATCCACTTTTGAAATTACTTTAAGGAAAGACAAGTTCTCTTCTCTTTCTCTCTCTTCATAACTTAGTAATTTATTGTAGGATTCATTTGAACATAATAAAAACATGAAATAAAATCAATCCAAAATAATTAAACAACATAAATGAAATCCTCCTCTAAGTTGATCATGCTTAACACTTAGAAAACTCTAACTTAAGGTCATAGCTAAGCATACCACACAAACCTTCAAAGCACACACATTAGCCTAAGTCACCACTTCTAGCTTTAGGTTAGGGCGGTGCATGGTTTGATGCTCTATTTTATTTTGTGATATATGTTTTATACTGGATGTTAGGATGTATGCTCGTAGAATGAATGGTAAGATGATCTTAGTCTAACCACTATTTTCTGCAAGGGATTGTGCTTGAGGGGCCCTATCATAAATAAAAATTTAAATGCTTATGTTTGTAGGTGCTTATACCCCTAATCATAATCCAATAGGCCAGGTGGACATAGTCACCTAAGTGTGGGATGATAAATCCAATATACATGCTTGGGATTTATGTGGATTATTTTAGCTAACCTTTATTTTGCAGGTGTTAGCTAGATTTCCTTTTCCCTTTTCATGTAAATTTTTATAATTTGGATTTTGGAATGATTGTTATGGGCATTAGGATGAGAATTGGTCACAAGATCTTACCTTATACACCATGTGGGGCATTGGAGCATCCACCTTCCAACCATCCAAAAGAAAGAAAAAAAAAAAAAAAAAAGAAAGAAGAACCAAAGAAGAAAGAAGAAAAAAAGAAGAAAGAAGAAAAAAAAGGATGAAGAAATGAAGCTTGAAGATCCCCATAACAATTAGTTCCTTGCTTAATTGTATGTAATTCATTTGCAATCCGGGTTGTATAAGGGTAGAGCTCGGCTACCCAATTTATTTTTCGGGTTTGTGCGGTGGTGCCCAACCACGATCGACCTCTTATTTTTATGCGCTTAACTTTATAAATTGATTGATGATTTGTTTAGCTTGTGCATTAAGTGGCATCCTTTTCCTAGTTTCGCCTTTGCTTTATGTATGGCCTGGATGATGATTAGGCTCTTAGAAAAAAATAAATCTTTTACCTAGCTTAACAACTCAAAACTAAAAATAAATAACTCATAACCTCACCTAAAGCTTAAGTTTAAAATCAAGATAAAAGAATTAGCAACCCCATAGCTGGATGAGTATTTCTTTTATGACATGATGCACAAATGCATCTTATTTCACTCTTGATTGGAGGGCTTCCACCTTTTTCAGAGAAACTTCGCTTGAGCTGTGAGAGCCATGGTGGAAACACACCTCCTCCCTTCTCACTGATTTTGGCTCATAATCTCATTCCTCATGCATTAGGCATATGAATCATATTAGCCTGAGTTAAAATGATTGTCCAAAAATGAAAATAAAAAAATTAAAATTTTAATTGCATTTGATATAGGTCATTTGTAGCATGCTCTTTACATGATCTAGTCTCTTTAGGGAGTGAGTTTAAGGACTTAGTCTCTTTCTAAATAAATAATAGCCTAGCTATCTTGCATTAAACATATGACTTGCCTACAGGAATTTAAAATCATAGGAGGAGTTAGTCAGTCGGGTGGTCTGCCCTCTTTTGTGGAGGCAAACCATATAGCCATTTTCGCCTTAGATTTAGGTTGTGCTTTTAGCCCTAGCCAAAGCTCCCTAGATTTAGGTTCTGAGGTTGCTTCTCCCCTTTGTGGGCCCTAAGCATAAATCCTCACCTCTTAGGAATTTCCATAACCTTATGGAATTATAACCCCTCATTCTAATGAAAATCTAACTCAAACAAATCAAATCAATTTCAAAAATGCCCAATTATAAGATAGTTTGAGATGCTCGCTAGGTTTCTTAGCATCGTGAGTATCTACTACTTATTCCAATTTTGCTTCGATAATAAATCTCTCTTTGATCAATCCCATTTGATCTTCAAAAACAAACCAATTGATTGATAGTTCTCTCTCCATCTTTGGTAAATGGTCGTTCTCTAAGTATCGTAGTGGGTTTGTACTTTTGTATGAACCCTAGACTATCTTTCTTTCCGTTGGCACTTAGCTTATTTCATTCTTAAGCTAAGCTAGCCAACATCTTTAGGTTTTAGGACCTCACCCCGTGTTGGTCATAAAACCCCCGTTAGTTTTTCCAATGGGTAAAAAATAATAATAATAATCTAAACAAAGAAAACATTTGAAGACTTCCTCTGTATCATCTTTATAATAAAGAAAGGTTCATTCTAAAATAATAAAGACAAAATCAAATTTTCATAAAATTTTTTCTTTCTAAAAGCACTCTTTTAAAAATGTACATAATAAAATTTTTCACAAAATTTTCTTTAATCACCCTCATTTAATCTTCAAAAATAAAAATAACAATCTTTTTCGAAAGCACAAATGAACATCTTCCTTCAATTAATTTTGATGAAGATTTCATTTACAAAAAATAAAATGAACAATGATCTTTAACACACATGAACCTTTCCATTTAATACACTCACACCTATTGAATGGAAGTTTCATTTTCAAACAAAATTAAATTTTCCAAAAGCATAAATGAGCATCTTCCTTCAATTCATTTTGATAAAGATTTCATTTTCAAAATAAAATTAAACAATAATCTTTTCAAAAATCAAAATAAAAATCAAAGAAAGAAAAAAAAGAAAAAAAAAAAAGAAAGAAGAACCAAAGAAGAAAGAAGAAAAAAAGAAAAAAGAAGAAAAAAGGGTTGAAGAAATGAAGCTTGAAGACCACCATAATAATTAGTTCCTTGCTTAATTGTATGTAATTCATTTGCAATTGGGGTTGTATAAGGGTAGAGATTTACCCAATTTATTTTGGGTTTGTGCGGTGGTGCCCAACCACGATCGACCTCTTATTTTTATGCACTTAGCTTTATAAATCGATTGAAGATTTATTTAGCTTGTGCATTAAGTGACATCCTTTTCCTAGTTTCTCCTTTGCTTTATGTATGGCCTGGATGACAATTAGACTCTTAGAAAAAAATAAATCTTTTACCTAGCTTAGCAACTCAAAACTAAAAATAAATAACTCATAACCTCACCTAAAGCTTAAGTTTAAAATGAAGATAAAAGAATTAGCAACCCCATAGCTGGAGGAGTATTTCTTTTATGACATGATGCACAAATGCATCTTATTTCACTCTTGATTGGAGGGCTTCCACCTTTTTCAGAGAAACTTTGCTTGAGCTATGAGAGCTATGGTGGAAACACACCTCCTCCCTTCTCACTGATTTTGGCCCATAATCTCATTCCTCATGCATTAGGCATATGAATCATATTAGCCTGAGTTAAAATGACTGTCCAAAAATGAAAATAAAAAAAATGAAATTTTAATTGCATTAGATTTAGGTCATTTGTAGCATGCTCTTTATATGATCTAGTCTCTTTAGGGAGTGAGTTTAAGGACTTAGTCTCTTTCTAAATAAATAATAGCCTAGCTATCTTGCATTAAACATATGACTTGCCTATAGGAATTTAAAATCGTAAGAGGATTTAGTTGCATTAAACATTTGGAATTTCATTTAGCATGCCCAAATTTGCTAAGTGAAGTCTCCAAATCCAAATATTTTCAAAACACATTTGGAACTTCATTTAACATACCCAAATTTGTTAAGTGAAGTCTCCAAATCCAAAATCCAAAACTTTTTTTTGAACACATTTTGGAACTTCATTTAGCATACTCAAATTTACTAAGTGAAGTTTCCAAATTCCAAAATCAAAATTTTCAAACACATTTTTGGAACTTCATTTAGCATACTCAAATTTGCTAAGTGAAGTTTCCAAACCCAAAATCCAAAATTTTCATAACACATTTGGAATCTCATTTAGCATACTCAAATTTGTTACGTGAAGTTTCCAAATTCCAAAATCAAAATTTTCAAACATATTTTTGGAACTTCATTTAACATACCCAAATTTGTCAAGTAAAGTCTCCAAATCCTAAATCCAAAAATTTTCAAAACACATTTAGAACTTCATTTAACATACCCAGATTTGCTAAGTGAAGTCTCCAAATCCAAAAAAAAAAAAAATTCAAACACATTTTGAAGCTTCATTTAGCATACCCAAATTTTCTAAGTGAAATCTCCAAATTCCAAAATCAAAAACAAAAAATTTTCAAACACATTTTGGAAGTTCATTTAGCATACTCAAATTTTCTAAGCAAAGTCTCCAAATCCAAAATCAAAAAATTTCAAACAAATTTTTGGAACTTCATTTAACATACTCAAATTTGCTAAGTAAAGTCTCCAAAATTTCAAAATCAAAAATTTTCTAACTAATTTGAAACTTCATTTAACATATTTAAATTTGCTAAGTAAAGTCTCCAATCTCAAATAATAATAATTATAAAAATAAAAATAAAAATTCAAACAAATTTAGAACATCATTTAGCATACTCAAATTTGTTAAGTGAAGTATTCAAACTCAAAATAAAAAAAAAATCACTCATCTTTCGAACTTTCTTTCCTTAGAATACCAAATTTCCTAAGGAAAAGTTTCCATTTTAAAAATCAAACTAAATCCAAAAAATTTTTGAACACATCATTTGGAATCTCATTTAGCATACTCAAATTTGCTAAGTGAAATTTCCATTTCACAAAACTAAGTGGGACTTCATCTTTAACATACCAAATTTGCTAAAGGAAAGTCACCACTTTCAATCAAGTAAAAAAAAATGAAATACATTAGGATTTCCTTAGCATACCTAAATTTTCTAAGGATCCTACCTTTTCAAAAATCAAACATCCAAAAACAAATGAAATACCTTAAGATTTTCTTAGCATACTCAAATTTGCTAAGAATCCTATTTTCAAAAATCAAACAAAACACACTTGGGTTCTTCACTTAGCATACCTAAATTTACTAAGTGGGAATTCAATTTTCAAAAATCAAACAAAACACACTTGGGTTCTTCCCTTAACATACCTAAATTTGCAAAGTGGGAATTCCAACTTTCAAAATCAAAACAACAATTCACAAAAAGAAATAATTATTTTTAAACACTTCACTTAGCATACCTAAATTTTCTAAGTGAGTGGATTTCCAAATTCACCAAACAAAAACAAAATCAATTGACCCTTACCTTAATATAACCAAATTTATTAAAGGAAAGGGTCCTTAAATCAAAAATATAAATTCAATCAAACATGAACCTATGGAAGCATCCTTCTTAAAATATTTGAATCCATCTTTCAACATACCCAAATTTTTTGAAGTTTGATTCATATTCAAAAATTCCTATTTCAATCAAATCTTCTTCAATTTA
This sequence comes from Cymbidium sinense, assembly GCA_021442155.1. NCBI lineage: Eukaryota > Viridiplantae > Streptophyta > Magnoliopsida > Asparagales > Orchidaceae > Cymbidium > Cymbidium sinense. Next base: position 105,801,028 of record CM038222.1, read on the forward strand.
TTTGAACCCCACTTAACACTTCCAAGTTGTTGGATGTGGGTTAAAATTTTTAATTCAAATTCAAAATCTATAAAGATAAAAATCTGATACAAACTCAATTCCTATTGCAGATTCTTACAGTCAATTAATACAATGATAGTTTAGTTTTAGTCTTTTACAATTGTTCTGATATGGATGATTCACAAAAGTTCATTTTCACTTTCCCCCATGGTATGGATTTGGCTTTGGACCAAGCCAACTTCCCCCAACTGGACCATACACATCTGATTCACTTTAGTAGGGGATTCGAGGGAGCAAGGATTACTTATGAGGGCACTCCCCTCACTACAGTCAGTAGGACCACGGTGATCGAGCAGAAGCTAGTCATCAGGATTGATCTACCCTCTGACTCAGATGTCTCCTCGCTAAAGAGGAAAAGAGTGGCAATCCCATAGGCTTTAGTTGTGATAGTACCGGGTGCTAGCCTGTTCAAAACCCATGGTTTCTCATCAGAGATAGCTCCCTCTCATTGGTAAAAGACCTCCAGGCTTGCCTCCCCACCGATTGTACCTCCTCTACTCCACTCTTCTTCAATAAAGAATCATGATCACATGATCACACCGGAGAGGATGGGATCACATTCAACCATTGAGGAGTTCCTTGTTATTACTTCACCACTAGTTACAATAAACTAGTTCCACCCTCTCTCTAGGTCAGACAGAGAGGATGTTAGGAGGATTCGCTCATCACCTCCACCAGTGGTGCGGTGCTGTGAGCGGAGGTCGCGTGCTCTGCGTCTTCAGTGGTGGGCTTATGGGATAGCACAGTTTGATCTTGGATCCATCATCCCCCACAGTGTGGGGTAGTACATCTACTAAGAGAGGGCCCGAGAGGCCCATACAACACATATTACCAACAGGGACAGGCGGAGATTCATCCGTCAGTCGGCAACATCCGCTCTTATTGATTTTCTAGCTCGATGCACTACCGGCGCCCACCATACTGACAGCATCCTTCTTACTGGGACTAGTCATCATAGGAGGACGTCTTCTAGAGAGTCGATGGTGTCTCCACCCGACCGCTCTACCCCTTGTCCTCCATCACCAGTCTAGGCTATAGCATCTCCAGTACCAGCAAAGGCCATGAAGGACTTATCCAAGGAGAAGAGCACCCCATTAGGGATCTGGCTATGACCGAGGGATCCAACACCATCCACACCGCATATTATGGCAAGGTTAAGTGATGTAGAACATCATGATGATCAACAAATTAGAGCTCAAGGCTCATTTACAAGATCTCAAGCTAAAGCCCAAGAAAATTCAAGAAAGAAGAAGACTTAGCCCATTAGCCTGCTAAGGCCCATTTTATGATTTCATTTTTTTTATTTATGTAATTTTTAATTTTCTTCTAGAAAATCCATGTTTAAAATTTTGCATTTAAAAATTCGAAGCATGACATGTGAGGTGGTTGAATCCACATAAAATAATAGCATGTGAAATGGGTGGATGTCATAAAATAATGAGAAAATTTAATGCTTCACATTAATGTGGCCACCCACCTTTCCCTCCATGTTTTGAATTCTTTTCTTTTGAAAGATGCTTGTAATGGCTATAAATTGCCCCTCTTATTAGAATGAAGGAGATCTTTTGGCAATTACAAATTTTTGAGTTATTCTTGTGGTTTCAGAGCTTGGTGGCCAAACCTTAGCAATCTTTGGTGGGAGCGCTAGTTATCTAACATATCTTCTTCCTTCACATCCAATACCCACGTTCTCTCAATCTCATCAAAAGAAAGAACACCCACCTCCATCAAATTTGGTATTAGAGCGAAGCCTGGAAGGAGCAAATTTGGTCAAAAGTTTGCTTCAACAAAGGGAGCAACTCAAGTGTTGGACTTGTCTTCAAACTTGTGAGTTTTTCTTGGACTTGTGAGGTTAATTAATTTTATTTTATGTGATAGTTTAAAAGCATATTAGTAGCTTGGAAAGATATATATTGCTTGCAAGTTTATGGTGATAGCATAAAATTTCAATTAGTAAGCTCTATTATATATTTTAGCCATTTTTCAATTGTGTGGATATGCGCACCCCCTCCCCCCTCCCCTCCAAAAAAAAGAGAAAAAAAATTTAAGAAGTACCTTGGTGAGGTAGTTCATCACCTAAAGCAACCTAGCCATTAGTGCAAATCAAAATCTAATTACTTGCTTTATTATCTTTGTTATTATTTATGGTTAATTTTAGAAGTTTCTTTGATTAACTTTTGATAACTTGCTTTCTTAAAAAGAAAAAAGAGGCTTGATAAATTTGAGCATTTTTATTTCATTGCATTATATATATATATATATATATATATATATATATATATAATAATAATAATAATAATAATAATAATAATAATAATAATAATAATAATATAAGTGTGTTAAACTTGGTGATTTTGGAAGCTAAATAGAACTTTGTCAAAAGACCTAAACCTGCCTAAGGAGAGCTTGGGATTTAAGTGGTCTTGTACCCCCCCCTCCTCACAGGAAGTTCTCTTAGCTTAAAATTTCGCTTTGATTGCACAATTATATTATACTTATTTATTATTTTTTCCATTTTTTTCATTGGTCCCTTTTCATATATCTTTTTTTTCTTCCTTAAAAAAAATCTCATGGCACCAAAATCTATCTCTCAAGATCAAGTTGAAAATTTGACTAGATTAGTTGATGCCTTAGATCTTAGGATCAAAGACAATGAATTAAAAACTCAACAAATATTAGAAAAAAGTAAGAATCAAATGCAAGAACTTAAACAACAAATGCAAACTCTTTTAGTGCATCTACAAAATAATAGAGTACCAACTCCTCCTCCAATACCTACTCAGATTATGCCAATAGGGATAGATGAAGAAGATTCATATCCAAACCATAGAGAAAATCAACCACTTAGAAGAAATCAATTGCTAGAAATGGTGGAAGGGGAGAAAATTATTTTAAGACCATAGAAGACTCTAATGATCCATCTCGAAGAGTTAAAGTAGAAGCCCCAACTTATGATGGTATACATGATCCAAATAAATTTCTCGATTGGTTAGTTCAAATGGATTACTTCTTTGATTGGTATAAAATGGATGATTACCAAAGGGTTACTTTTGAAAAAATAAAACTGATAGGGCATGCTAAAATTTATTGGACAAATACGTTAGCTAAAGAACAAAGATTAGGAAGAACAAACCTCACTTGGATAGAAAAGAAAGAAATGTTAAGAGCAAAGTACTGTCCTAGGCATCATGATAAGAAGCTACATAGTCAATTATTAACTTTGAGATAAGGTAATTATCTTGTAACGAATACTTGAACACTTTTGAAGATCTAGTTTCTAGAACGATTGTATATAATGATTGGCAATTAGCCAATAAATTTGTTATTGGACTTATGAAATTAAAATGAAGTTGAATTATTTGACCCACAATCTTTAGAGGAAGCATTTCATTATGCATTATTGGTTGAATAATAAAAGTAATCCACCTCCCTCTCTAAAATTAAAAGTCAAGTATATTCCATTTCATCCCATAAATCTACTGTTAGACTAGCCCATCCAAATGGCCCATCCCCTTTGCCTAAAACTTCAATTGAAGGGAGCTCTAAGAACATTAGAGAAGTAATGTGTTTTAAATGTCATAAAAAAGGTCATATGCAAAATCAATGTAAAGCTCAAATCTTATTTTTAGAAGAAGTTGAAAATCCAATATATGATAATCTAAAAGAAGTTTATGATGACACCCCATTATTTGATGAAGAATTGGAATTAATTGATGACCCTCATGTTAATGTGATGAGATGTCTTACTGTAATAAAAAATGAGGCAGAAGATTGGAGGAGAAAGAACATTTTAGCATGTACTTTTGTGTAATGAAAAGAGATATAGGTTAGTTATAGATGGAGGGAGTGCTATGAATGTCATTTCAACACATACCTTAACTCGAGCCAACCTAAAATCACCCCACCGAACCATTTCATGTTAGTTGGGTAAATCATACATCTCTTCCCATCACCAATCGATGTTTAGTTCCTATTAAAATAGGAAGCTATGTGGATCAAATTTGGTGTGATGTTCTCCATATGGACATTGCTCATATTCTTAGGGGGCTATATGATATGAATGTTATTCACTATGGTAGGAAAATACTTATATTTTTAAACATAATAATAAGACTATTAAACTCTTACCAATAAAGCCGAGAAAAATACCCTCTATAACACCACACGACTTGCAACTTAAGCCTCTATTGAAGAAAAATGCCAAACTTCAATTAATTATCATAGAAAATCCTACTCTTAGGCCTAACACTATCATTTATGATCCTTACTTTAAAACACTTACTCTTTCTCCTTTGACCCTAAAGATAGAAAAAATAGGTTTTGGTGCTTTACGAAAAGAATTTTTTGATCCATTTCTTCTATTACATGTAAAAGAAGTCATACTAGACTGAGACTCATACATAGTGGTCTCTTCTCTTCTTCGATTTTAACGATATTGCACGATGAGCTTCCTGATGAGCTACCTCCTCTAAGAGACATTCAACATGCTATTGAGTTCTTACCCGGTTCTCAACTTCCTAATCTTCTACATTATAGGATGAACCCTACCGAGCATGTTGAGATTAAAAGATAAGTTGAGAAATTATTAAGAAAGAGTTTTATTCAAGAAAGTTTTAGCCTTTGTGCAGTCCCAGCATTATTAACTCCAAAGAAAGATGGAACATGGCGAATGTGTGTTGATAGTCGAGCAATAAATAAAATTACTATCAAATATAGGTTTCCTATTCCCCGATTAGATGATATGTTAGATTTAATCTCAGGAGCAAATTTTTTTTCAAAGATTGATCTAAAAAGTGGATATCATCAACTCAGGAGATGAGTGGAAGAAGGCTTTTAAGACCCCTGATGGACTTTATGAATGGCTTGTCATGCCCTTTGGACTTTCAAATGCTCCTAGCACATTTATGAGATTAATGAATCGTTCTTAAACCATATATAGGTAAATTTTGGTGGTGTATTTTGATGATATTCGATTTTTAGTCCAAATGAAAATGAACATCTACAACACCTACAAAAAAGTCTTTGAACTACTTAAATAAGAGAAATTATACATTAATTTAAAAGTGTTTCTTTTTCGAGGTAATCTTTTTAGGCTTTATTATATCCACTTCTTGGGCTTAAACCCGATCCTTCTAAAGTGAAAGAAATCTTAGATTGGCCACCACCTAAAAGTTTCTTGAAGTTAGAAGCTTCCATGGTTTAGCCACTTTTATCAAAGATTTATTAAGAATTTTAGTACCATTGTTGCTCCAATAACGATATCTAAAATTAGATAAATTTTGTTGGACTTCTAATGCAGCCTTAGAACAAATTAAAGTTCTTATCACTTACGCACCAATCCTTAGGCTTCGATTTTCTAAAGCCTTTGAAGTGACATGTGATGCTTCAGGCATTAGGATAGGTGGAATTTTAAGTCAAGAGAATCATCCTATAACATTCTTTAGTGAAAAGTTAAATGAAGCTAAACAACGATATTCCACTTATGATAGAGAGTTTTATGCTGTAATTCAATCCTTGAGGCATTGACGACACTATCTCTTACATAGAGAATTTATACTTAATTCGATCCGTGCCTTAAAATTCATTAATACTCAACGAAAATTAAGTCATAGGCATGCAAAATGGGTTGAATTTTTACAAGACTACTCTTTTGTTCTAAAAGCTGAATTGAGAATAAGCCTGTTGATGCTTTATCTAGGGTAAACCTAATGATTTACTCTTTAGAATTCAGAATCCCAGGATTTGATAGAATTAAAGATGATTAAATTGTGTGCCTTGACTTTCTCCTAATTTATCTTGAACACCTAGATAAACCAATAACTTTACAAGGGACATTCTTGATAATAAATGGATATTTATATAAAGGAAAACAATTATGCATTCCTCGATTCCTTATCACTGAGCTACATGCTGGGGGTGTAGCTGGTCATTTTAGAAAGGATAAGACCATATGTTTATTAGAAAATAGATTTTATTGGCCTTCATTAAAACGAGATGTTCAAAAATTAGTGGCTTAATATTTAATTTGTAAACAGGCCAAAATTATCAAACAAAGGTCTGGACAATACACTGCCTTACATGTTCCTTATAGGCCTTGGGAAGACCTATCAATGGATTTTATTCTAGGATTACCTAGAGACTCGAGGACATGATAGTTTTTTGTTGTAGTGGATAGGTTCTCAAAAATGGCTCATTTCTTACCTTGTTCAAAAAACAATGATGCTTATATAGCCAAATTAATTTTAAGGAAATAGTGACTCCATGGTCTCCCTTTAACCATTATTTCGACAAAGATGTTAAGTTTGTCTCATATTTTGGAAAACATTATGGAAATTATTAGGTACCAAATTAAAATTCTCTTACGCCTTTCACCCGATGGACAAAGCAAGTAGTTAATCGTACCTTAGGAAATTTGCTTAGATGTTTGGTAGGTAAAAGTTTAGGAAATTGGGATTTACATTTACCAACCTCTCAATTTGCCTATAATAGTACTATATCTAGAACTACAAAAAAATCACCATTTGAGATAGTTTATGGTCAAAACCCATGACGACCAATAGATGTAGCAAACCTACCATCTCATGTATTTTCTGATGCAGCATTCTCATTTACTAAAGATTTTCAAAGCCTCCATGAAGATATAAGAAAGCAAATTACTACAAGTAATGATAATTATGCTTCTAAGTTAAATCATAGTCATTCAACAAAAGAATATAAAGAAGGTGATTATGTATTGATTCGCATTCGGCCTGAGCATTATCAAACTACTAAATATAAGAAATTACATGCACGAGCTTGTGGTCCATTTAAAATTCTCAAGAAAATTGGAACGAATGCTTATCACCTTGATTTTCCTGCTGATATGTTCATTCATCCAGTTATTAATATTGAAGATATTCTATCATATGAAGGAATTTGAAAACCTCCACTTGTTCGCTAACTCTTTAACGGAGATATAGCATCGTGCGCGAAGCCCTCTTCCTTTGAAGTTGACTATATTATCATCGAGGAATTAATCTAGCTTCGAACATCATTTTCTAGTTCATTGGAAGAATAAGCCACCAGCTGAAGACACATGGTTGACCTGTATTGATTTGGAGACTTTAGCCCCACAATTAGTAGAAGACTTCTTAGATTTCAACTCTACGGAGTAGAGTTCAATTGAGCCCAGGGGAGATGATGTAGAACATCATGATGATCAACAAATTAGAGCTCAAGGCCCATTTACAAGATCTCAAGCTAAAACCCAAGAAAATTCAAGAAAGAAGAAGACTTAGCCCATTAGCCTGCTAAGGCCCATTTTATGATTTCATTTTTTTTTATTTATGTAATTTTTAATTTTCTTCTAGAAACTCCATGTTTGAAATTTTGCATTTAAAAATTCAAAGCATGACATGTGAGGTGGTTGAATCCACATAAAATAATAGCATGTGAAATGGGTGGATATCATAAAATAATGAGGAAATTTAATGCTTCACATTAATGTGGCCACCCACCTTTCCCTCCATGTTTTGAATTCCTTTCTTTTGAAAGATTCTTGTAATGGCTATAAATAGCCCCTCTTATTAGAATGAAGGAGATCTTTTGGCAATTACAAATTTTTGAGTTATTCTTGTGGTTTGAGAGCTTGGTGGCCAAACCTTGGCAATCCTTGGTGGGAGCACTAGTTATCCAACATATCTTCTTCCTTCACCTCCAATACCCACGTTCTCTCAATCTCATCAAAAGAAAGAATGCCCACCTCCATCACTAAGCTCTCATGCTCGACCTTTTGTCCTAGTAGTGGTGTGGAAGGAGTGGCGACCTCGAAGCATCGTGGTCATCCCTTCACCAACTCCGCCAATACAGCAGGATGTGGAAATGGAGACAGTCATTTTAGATATTGCAGATAATAGTCCAGTTGCACCAGTGACAGTGGAACATCCTAGGATTGTTACCCCACTCATAGCTAATGGAAGTTAGGAGTGTCACTCATATAGTGAGTACAGTCCACATAGGATAGACTCTCCATTGGTAGGCGAGGTTCGGAGCCTCTCATTACACGATAGTGTCACAACGTTCAGTCGAAGATATTTGTACCCGCTTAGATTGATCGTTCTTTAGATGAGATAATGGCTCATTATTTCATGGAAAAGAATGAAATTCTAGGGTATAATTTATCAGATGAGGAGAGAGTCAACTTCAATCACAACAAAAATGACTTATTGGGAGACTCAGGTGGAGTATGCATGGTTGATACAAGAGGATCTTTTCTCAGGGAGCAATAAGCCATGGAAGGTGATGAGGTTGATCAGGAAGAAACTACAGCATCAGCCCAACACCTCTAACATCAGTTGAAATAAAAAGATGAGCAGATTGATAGGATGACATGACAGTTAGAGGACTTATTAGCAGTAGTTTTAGTGCTTCAAAGACAAGCCCCAGCAGTTCATCCTACTACAGTCGACATCAGTCAGCCTGAGTTAGTGCATGTCTTGGACACAGCCAAGATTTTACCTTTCATTGAGAAAGGTAGCACTTTCATGTATAGGAAGGTTGTGGAAAGTACCTCTATACATGAAAAGATATCAAATCCATGGTTGAGCATCAAGTGAAGGAAGCATTGGATCAAGCTTGGGGAAGATCATCGGTTCCAAAGGGTAGACCCTACCCAGAGGAATTTGATTCAATCCAAAATCCCAAGGGTTTCACGCCACCATCCTTCAAAAGCTTTGATGGCAGTGGAAACCCAAGGCAGCATATAACACACTTCAGGGCTAGTTATTGCAACGCCGGTGGCAGCAAGGCTTTGCTATTCCACCTCTTTGTTAGTAGCCTAGAAGTGATTACTTTTGATTGATATGCTAAACTTTCCAACGATTCAGTAAAGACATTTGCTGAGTCAGAGAAACTCTTTATCAAGAGGTTTGTTGGAGCTTAGCAAAAGGTTACTGTAGGTGATCTCATTGTAGCACAATATCACCTAGGTGAGTCCTTTATTGATTCTATTCTCTGATGGCATAACCTGAGTATGAAATGCGAGCCACGGCTATCTGAACAACATTCCATTGAGATTCTTTTAAAGAATATCCATGGCCCAGTTGCCTTCATGCTTAAGGGCTTCACTATCAAGACATTTGAGAAGCTAATGAACAAGGTGGCTAATCTACAAGGAGAGGCCAAACCGTTTCCTTTTTAAGATCAATTTCCTTAGCAAAAGCTGTAGAAGGTCTATGAGAAGAAGCATGGAGCAGTAATAGCAGTAGATAAGGGGAAGCAACCAGCTAGAGATCAGTCCGAGAGTCCACGACCTCAGCATCCTCCACCTCCTTTTCCACCACTGAGGTAGCCCTACCAGCCTCCACAATAGCCTCCACGGCTAGCACCGCCACCATCTCAGCCACACCACCACCAACAGCGGCATGCATACCCACCGCTAAGTAGCTATGATCCACCTACTCTTTTAGATAAGTTAAATAAACCTTATTCTTTTAAGAGGAAGATAATTAGAAAAATCTTTAAGTATCTCTTAAAAAAGCTTTTTCATCTACTCGAGCCTAGGAGACTGGTGAAAGTAGGCATAAGTCATGATCCAAACTTTTGCTCTTACCACTGTATGCTAGACCATGTTTTAGAGGATTGCTTCACATTTAAGGACTGGCTTCAATGCAACTTCAAGACTAGTGATGTAGTTATCCCAAAGGAATACCTTGTGGAGTAACCATCTAGTTCCATTAGGGTAATCCTTGGGGATACATGTGATCCTACCAAAATAAAGAAGGTTGGGATATTTCCCTATCCAAAACCTCTAAGAAGATAGTCCAGAAGATCAAGAAGCTTTCTTTACAGGTTTCTGAGTCAGCTCAAACCTCCAACATCAAGGAAGGTTTGCAAGTTGCCAGTGCCAACTCTAGAAAAAGAGGAGCTCAGCAGCAACAACAACAAAAGCATGTGTTAGCTCGGGATAACCCTTTAGCACAGCCACCAACCATGTCTAGCCTCCAGCCTACACTTGCAGCTTCCACACTAGCGACTTCTTCCACTTCAGCTAGTTCTTCTTTTTCTTCTGCTAGTAGAACACTTATATCAGCAGATAAGGGCATCAAATCCCTTACTCCACTCACTTTACTTGATTTATACTTTGTACCGCCAAAAAATTCTAAGAAATTGAAGAATAAAGCTATCTTGAATTACATCTGTGTCACTTCAAACAAGTTGTCTTCTTCTATTCCTAATGATAACTCTTCAAGTCAAAATAACTATAATAATTTTGATCTTCCTCTTTCTAATTTAGAGTTGGACTTTCCTACTCTGAACACTGGAGGTTCATCTCTTGAGATAGACTTGGAATCATCTGAATTTGAGGGTCCCATAGGAGAAGCTGTAGGTGAGCCTGAAGTGCAGGAAGAACCTTGCATTACCCTGCCACAAGAGATCACTGAAGTCAATCTCCGTAGTGGCAAGATTCTACCTCCTAGGGTAGTACCTCAAGATAGAAGGAAATAAGTCTGTGATGTTTATTTTTGGGGTGTGGGACACCACGCAGATCTTAGGGTACTTATTGAAGTGATCAGGTATGATAATAATGAATGATGTACTATCTCAAAAGATAGAAATCACCACCCTATAATGGACCTAATCACCTAATAAGGACTCTAAGGCATGATGGGTCTTAAATATGCAGATCTTTCCCCACTTTACATGGAAAAGTAAAGTAGGGTTTATTTAGTTAAGTTTCCAAAGATTTAAGTTAATGAGAAATACTCAAAGGATTAGCTATTTTAGAAAATCAAATGGGATAGATCAAGGAGAAGACTTATTTTGGAATCCAAAGGGAGAAAGTAAGAAATGCTCATGATACTAGGAAGCCTAGTGAGCATTCCAATCTACCATATAGTTGGGCTTTATATTTTTGAAATTGAATAGAGTTAATTATTTGAGTTGACCTTTTATTAGATTGCTAGGGCTTATAATTTCACAACATAAGATTGTGAAAATGCCTAAGAGGTGAGGATTTATACTTGTAGCCCGAAGAAAATAGCTAACTCAGATTCCTAAACTAAGGAGCCTTGGTACAAAATAAAGGCACGACCTAAATCTAAGGAAAAAATGGGTATATAATTTACCTCTATAAGAGAGAATAAACCACCCAACTGTTGGACTTATTACAGCCTGGAGTGGCAGCCAGCTAACTCCTCCTATGCTTTAAATCCATGTAGGCAATTCTTATGATTTGCAAGATGGCTAGGCTGTTGTTCATTTAGAAAAGAAACTAAGTCCTTAGACTCACTCCCTAAGAGACTAGAGCATGAGTGGTATGAATCCATGACTTAATCTAATGCAAATTTTATCAAATTTATTTGATTCTTTTGAACTTTTTAGTTTGACACGCTATGGGATTTTGTATGCCTAAATGCATGAGAATTTGATTATGGGTCAAATCAAGAGAGAAAGGGGTGTCTTCCACCAAAGGCTCTCATAGGTTAAGCCTTGATTCTCTGGCAAGGATGGAAGCTCCCTCTTAACAAGAGTGAAAGAATATGATATGCATGATATTATACATTCATCCATCCAGCTAATGGGTTACTAAAAATTTTATTATCTTGATTTAATTCCTAGGCTTTTATGTGAGGTTATGAATTATTTTAAAATTTTAGTTATGAGTTATTAATTGGGGTAGAAAAATTAATTTTATTCTAAAAGCCTACTGTATCCAGGCCACACATTCAGGCATCAATCATAAAGAAACTATGAAAAGAAACTGTTCTAATGCACAATCTAAACACAACATCAAACAATTTTATAGACTACCGTAAAAGAATAAAAGGCCGTCTTGGTTCACGTACACCGAAAGAGAAAAAAAAGGGTAGCCAAGCTCTACCCTTATACATACAAAAATAATATATATGCTATGGGGGTCTTCTTTTCTTCATTTCTTCATTTCTTCATTTCTTTCTTTTGATTTGATTTGCTCCAAAGGAGTCACAGGGCACCCTAGGGACTAAGCCTTCTGGCCATTGCTCATCCTAATCCCCCATAACACTAATCCTAATTCCTAATGCAAAATTACATCAAAAATAGGAAAAGTAAATCTAGCTACACACCAAAATAAATGTTAGCTAAAACACACCATACAACGCAAATTATATGCAAGGGTAACCAAGCAATCTGTATGGGTTAATAGCTAAGCAACACCCAAAGTATTTATATTTTTATTATAGCGGCCCCTTAAGCACAACCCCCTGCAGAAAACATGATTAGGCTAATAATGGCCTAAGATCCATTCTACGAAACACACTCCCTAACATCGAGTCTAAAATATTACATCACAAAATAAAACACAACATCATACATACAACGCCCTAACTTAGCACTAGAAGTGGTGGCTTAGTATTCTAATGTGCTTAAGGCTGTGTGACAAGACATTACTAGGCTTTTTTTAGTTTAAGTTTCAATTTGGAGTTTGAATTTGTTTAAATTTTACCTTTGGGTGATTTCAATTTAAATGATTTAATGATTTACTTTTCATTTTTTTATTTCAGTTTTATTTGGTTGAAGTGATGTTTAAGTTTTCAAGAATGAAGAGTAGAATGAGTTCCACTTGTAGATGGAACTCACCCCATTCTACATCCTAATTCCTAAAGAATCTAACCAAGGTCCTTAAGTACCTTAATTAGCCCATTTAAATTTGTGTAATTTGCTCGATTTGATTCATTTGACTTAATTTAGAATTTAGAATTTGAGTTTGTTTAAGTATTTGATTGATTGATTTTAGATTAGAAGTTTTAGTTTAATTGCATCTTGATAATTCAATATCCTTAATATCTAGTGAAGTTTGTTTAAGTTAATATATTTTTGGTTAATTAATTTTAGATTAGATGTTTCGATTTAATTGAATCTTGATAATTCAACATCCTTTTAAATTAATATTTAACTCTTTTCTTTGATCATGGTTGTGTGACTTAACTTTATGTTTGTTTAATTCAATTGTGGTTCATTTATTTGTAATTTGATCGGATTAGATTAATTGAAATTTTATTTTGATTTTAATTGGGCTTGATTCTTTGTAATTAGGATTTTATTTTTAATCACATCCATTTGTCATGTTCATCAAAGTTTGGTTTGTATGTATTTTGACTACATACATTGGATAGTTGATTAGTTTATCTTATTTAAGTAGGTTGAATGAGATTTGATTTGATTACATATTAAATTGATGAGAGTCTTTCTTAATTTAGTTTAATTTGATTTAATTTGATTTGATTAGATTTATTGGTCTATGGGTTTGCTTAGGTTCAATGTGATTATATGATTAGTTTAATTAAGAAGTGTATTTATGTTAATTATAAAGGTTTGTTTAATTTTTAATTTGGTTTCATATTTGTTTAGGCTAATGGTGTAATTAATGACTTAATGGTTGAGGTTTAATTTAAGTTTTAGTTAGTATTTAATTGCATTTTGATTGATTAAACTTAAGTTTAATGTGATTAATTTGATTAAATTAATTAGTTTGTTTAAGAGGTGTAATTAATTATTAAATTAAATAAAGATTTGTTTAATTTTTAATTTGATTTCATATTTAGTTAAGTTAATGATGTAATTAATCAATTAATGATTTAAGTTTAAATTAGGGTTTAATTAGTATTTAATTGAATTTATGTTTCATTAAGCTTAGGTTTATTACGATTAATTTAATTAAGTTAATTAGTTTAGTTATTTGGATTAATGATGTCATTAATGAGTTAATGATTTGAGTCTAAATTAGGATTTAATTATTATTTAATTGAATTTATGTTTAATTAAGCTTAAGTTTAATATGATTAATTTAATTTACTTATTTAGTTTATTTAATAGGTGTGATTAAATTAATTAGTAGATTAATTAAGTGTTTGATTTGAATTAATTTTAATCTTTATAAAGTTAATTTGGTTTATTAAGATAATGGATTAATTTGCATTAAGTTTGTTTAATTAATTAAGTTTGATTAAGGGTCAATTAAAACTATTAGATTAATCAAAGGTTTGTTTAATTAGATATTAATGACTTAATGATTTAGGTTTAATTTAGGTTTTGATTAATGTTTAATTGCATCTTAATTATGTTTGATTAAGCTTAGGTTTAATATGATTAATTTGATTAACTTAATTAGTTTATTTAAGGGGTGTGATTATTAAATTTAATTAGGGGTTTGATTTAAGCTTAATTTTAGAGTTAGCTTTAATATGACTTATTTAAATTAATTTGATTAATTAAGGTGATGGATTAATTTATTAAGTTTGCATTAATTAGATGTTCAACTAATTAAGTTTGATTATTCATGATTAGGGTTTTACTTGATTTGATTTATTTATTATGTTTGTTTGATTTCATTAACATGTTCGATTTAGTTATTAGGTCGAAATATTTAATGGTTATTTAATTATCTAATTCCAAATGGATGTGATTTAATCGTATGTTAATTAAGTTTATTTTAATTTATTTAGTTTAATTCGATTAGTATCAAATTATTAAAGTTTCCTAAATTTGTTGGGTTTTGAGTTTGATTTAAGATTTAATCATTTAATTGAGTTTTATTAACTTAAATATGTTTAATCATATTTAATTTAATTTTCTCTAAGAATAATATTTCTCTGATTTGAGATTTGATTGACGATTGCTTAAGTGCAATTTAATTTTTGATTTTTTATTTAATATTTGAATTATATTTTAATTAACTTTTTAATTGATTAAACTCTAATCTTAAGTATTTGTTTGGGTTCATCAAGATTTAGAAGATCACATCATTTTCTTAAGAGTTTTGGATGACAATTGAAGTGATTTAGGTCATTTTGAAGATTTTTGTAAATTTCTGAATTTTTATTTAATTTATTTTATTAAGATAGACAATCTGAATTTCAAAATTTAATTTCTCCTAATCTAGAAATCATTTTAACTTAAAGTTTTTATGATTGGTGTGTTTTAACTTTAGTTTCAATCTCTAAAAATCTCAACTTAATCTGACTTATATTTTTGGCTTAATTAATAAAATATTATGCTCACTAAAACTCAAATTCAGCTCAAAATACTTAATAAAATTTGAGGATTTTGAATTTGTTGGATTCCTCTCAGAAAGACAAATCCAACGAGCTCTTGTTAATTTTTGGTTAAGTATTTTATTTTCTATGAATTTTTGAAGTTTCAGGAGTTTTAAATTATAATAATTATTATTTTTTTTATATAAAGGGAGATACACGCGGTTTGGGCGGGAAAGACAGCGACCCGCGCCTCACTCTGGACCGTTCGATTGCTGATCGGACGGTCTAGATCAGATCAAGCAATCTAGAGGCTAGGATAGCATGATCAGCGGTCGGATCACTGTCCCGGCGTCAGCGATCGCTCGGATCGCGCGATCGGAGCCGTCCGATCGCGCGAACCGAGCGACCGGATAGTCTAGATCGCATCACATGATCGAAGGCGGATGCGCGATCCGAAGCGATCGAGCCGTCCAATCCGTGAGCGGGATCGGTGGTTATAAGCGTAGATGGTGAATAGTATTTTCAAGGGTATTTTTGGAAAAAAAATGAGGGTTTCTATGCCAAAACTTGTCCAAATGGACCCATTTTTGCGCCGATTCGTACCAAAAAAAAATTCTATTTCCTAATTGGGATGATTTAAAGTAAATATGCTAGAGTGTTTAAGGGAAATTCCTAAAATTGCGTGAAATTTAGTACAAAATATGCGGAATCCTAAGGCCGGCTATGGTTTGACGAAATTTACCTCACCGGGGATGATTTCTGGCGGCGATGAAGATCCTAACGAGCTCCAATGTATGTGAGGAAGCTTTGGGGTGATCTTTAGCCTTTGTCTCTCTTCAGAATGTCATCTTCTGCGATGTCTACCGTCGCCTCGCCAGAAGAGCAATTACTTGTATTTTTTTTTAGCTCAAAATGGCTAAAAGAAGTGGGGGTTGGGTTCCCTTTTGCTTTGGGGAGCTTCTGGGAGCTGAATGGTGGTAGGAGGAAGAAATCTCAAGCCTCATCTCCCTCTCCTTTTATAATGGCCGAAAATACATATTTTTTTGAATTATTTTGGCTCCAAATTGATTGCCATCTTGTTGGGGTGGTTGGGATAGATCTAGATTGATTGAGGACTTTTGATTTTTGCTCCAAAGTCCTCTCTTGTTGCCATATGATCATATTTATTCAATTAAAATATTGGGGATATGTGATGGGGGGTTAAGTGCATGTGATGGGGGAATTAAATGAGGTTGAGTGGAATCCTATGTGGGGGAGAATCTATGAGAGATTTAAATGGGTTGGGTTTGTTTTGGCCTGACCCAAAATGGGTTTGGGTTGGGTTTGATTAGCCCCCAATGGGTTTTGGCTTGGTTTCAAGGGATTTGGCCCAATTTGGGTCATCTGGGTCATTTTGGGTCAAATTGACCCATTTGATGGCCAAATTAGATATGGGTTGATTCATGTTCAATTGGCTAAAAGAATGTGAATGGTCTTTTGGATTAATTTGGAATTAATTTTTATTTAGGCTAAATTGACCCTTTAGGCCAATTTGGCTAGGTTGGTCAAGTTGACCAATTGGGCTCGATTGATCAAGTTTAATTAGTATCTTTGGTCAAGTTCAATAATCAATTCGAAATGAACTTGAGACATTGGTTGCAATCAATTTGGGTAAGATCATGATTTGATCCAATTTGTTCTTTAGGCCAATTTAGGTCAATTTGGATCAAATGGCCAATTGGGCTTGGTTTGGCCCAATTGATTGCAATTGATCATCCTAGGGTGATCAACAATCATGGTGGAAGATTTTGGTGAGCTTGGTTCAATCAAATTTGGGTTGGATTAGAAGTTGGCTCAAATGGGTCCTTTAGGTCACTTTAGGTCGGGATAAGTGGGTCAATTGGTTTGGTTTTGGTTTGATTCGAGTTTAGTTGAACTTATATATGAGCCCTAGATTGGAATATAAATTCAATGACAATCAATTTAGAGTCTAAGGGTTTTGGCTTATTTGAAATTTTTAAGTCAAAAGAGCTAGGTTGGGTCTGACTTGGGTTGGTTTTGATTTGACTTGATGATTGTAGGTTTCATTTATATTTGGGTAGATAATTGAATGAATGATTAATTCAAAGAGAAAATTCATTGGTTTTAAATTGATATGGATAGAATTTGGCTAAGTCCAAAGAATTGGCTTAAAGGGTTTAGATTGAGTTTGGATTTGATTTTCAATATAGTTTTGGTCATTTGAATTTGGATTTCATTTATATTTGTGAATATAAATGAAGGAATAATTGATTTATAAAGTGATCAATTGAGTTTCATTTTATTTAAGGAAAGTTTTGGCTAAGCTTATGAATATGGTTCATATGGCTTAGGAAGGGGTTTTAGGATTTGGATTTGATTTTGGGTTTCAATCATTTGGAGTCAAATTTTGAAATTAGATTTGGAATTTGAATTTGAATTTAATATTTGATTTGAGTCGGGTTTGATTTGAAAAAAATCTAGATTAGGTTTGCCATGGTTTAGGTAATTTCCCCCCTAAGGCATAGCTAATCTTATGATTAACACTTCTAAGTCTCTAGACTTAGGTTAAGTGTTCACCTAATCACTAGATGTGTCATATGACTAAGGAAATCTTAGTGTCTAGAAGAGTCCTAAATCTAAGAAGAGGAAGTTAAGAGCTCACTCCAAAAGTGAGGTCAACAAAGTCATTTGTACTGAGGATCGAGAAGCCCCTCCACAGGATGCTCCACCCTTGGATATGCTTGTGGAGGACCAGCCCAAGGTGGACTACAATGTCCTTTCTCATCTAAGAAAGTTGACATCTAAGCTAAGCATATTCGATGTACTTATTTTATCCAAAGAGATGAGGGAATCATTAATCAAAGCTCTCCTTAATCTTAAAGTATGCTTTGCTCAGCTGACCACTATAGGTGAGGAAGCACATTATACAAAAGAGGCTCAAGGGATCACCTTCACAGATGAAGACCTTCTGCTTAGGGACTTGGAGTACAACCATCACCTCTACATCACTATCATGGGGTTTGGACCCGAGTTCTTATTGATCCAGGTGCATCAGTGAACATTATGAGTCTAAAGACCCTTGTCTATTTGAGGATCAACATCTCTACACTCCAAGGAGATCGGATGATGTTGAGAGGATTCAATGAACAAGGTGAGCGGGCTTTAGGTTCTATAGTGTTACCTTTGGAGATAGGTGATTGGAAGGCTGAAGCCTAGTTCTACATCATTGATTTGAATACTTCGTTCACTACTTTGCTCGGTAGTCCTTGGATACATCAGAACAAGTTCAGAAAAGATGAAATTGAATAACATGTCAATGGTGACGAAAAGCCATTTTTAGTTAGAGAGGTTGAGATTTATGAGGATGCAACCTACTATCTTCCTCAACACACCCTTTCTCGTGAACTTGGACAAAATTCAAATTCAAATGCAAAAGAAAAGGAAAATCATGAAAAATAAAAAGTAAAAGAAAAAGAATAAAAAAATGGAAATCCAAGTACACAAGAAAGGGGAAATGAGAAAGAAATTGAGTCGCATATCACATTCCACCCATAGTCCATTCTGTCATATGGACGTGTAAGTAGAATGACTCAACCTCCGCCAGGCAGAGGTAGAGGTAGAAACAAAGACAATTCCAGAGGTATGAGACTCTCTAGTTAGCCATCAACCAATAGAGGTCGTGTTCTAGTTTGCAAGAGTACCCTTACTATTCACATAGACATGGAATCCAGCTCCGAGGATGAGTCTAATTTGATTAGTATACCATACAACCCCTCTCAGTGGGTTCCATTGGAGGTGACTTCCAAACAGAGATGAAGACTAGGCCTCCAAGTAAAGCAAAGTATTCAAATATGGTTTATGTATAATTATTAAACATTAGCTGGGAACCTTAGCTCTAACCTCACTTACATCTTAGAAAGTTAAAGGTTAGGTAGTTAAGGAATCCCCCAAGTCTTCCAATGACATGATGTAGAAGAGGTTCTTTTTGGGATCATCATCCTTAAGTCCTGAAGTAGATGTAGAACTTAAGGAGGATACTTTTAAAGAATTAATGGAATTGCCACTTGATTTTTAGTCTCCTTGTGTTCAAAATCTTATACATAAAGGTTCAATTCCATCATTGTAAAGGGGGAGTACTTTGAAAAGTTATAGAACAATACAAGCAGAGAAGTGCAATCAAGAGCGAGACTAGGATTTGACATAGTGGGTCTAGTCGATGATGACGATTACTACTTGGTTGTTACCAATCATTTGGAGTCTAATAGGTTCTTCTCACACAACCCCAACTCTTATGAGAATGTGTGTTTAGAAACCTCGGATGATCCAGATGATCTTTAAATCAAGGATGCACCTCCAAAATTTGGAGAAGAAATCCATTCAATAATAGACAAGCTCAAAGAAATCAACCTCGGGACAAAAGAAAATCCACGCCCAACATACAACAGTTCATTGTTGAATGAAGAAGAAACAAATGACTTAGTTAGGCTATTGATTGAGTTTAAAGACTGCTTCACATGGAGTTATGAAGAAATTCCCAGATTATCTTCTAACATAGCAGTCCATAAGCTAGCAATAGACCCTAACGCTACCCCTATTAAGCAAGCTCCTAGACGCATGTGATTAGAAATTAAACAGTGGGTCATTTCTGAAGTCAAGAAACTGATCGATGCTAGTTTCATCAGGGAATAAAAATATCCTATTCGGTTAGCCAGTGTCATTCTAATTAAGAAGAAAAATAGACAAATTTGCATTTGCGTCGATTTTAGGGACTTAAACAAGGCATCTAGTTATAACTAAATTAAGATGTCACCTAAAGATGAAAGAAACAGTACTTTCTGAACCCGGATCAGAATCTTTTATTATAGGGTTATGCCTTTTGGCCTTAAAAATGCTGGTGCTACATACCAATAGGTCATGACTCAGATCTTCAATGAACTCATCCATCATTAGGTTGAGTGCTACCTTGATGATCTAGTAGTCAAAAGCAAAGAAAAGGAAGACCGCCTCTTTGATGAGAGTAGTTTTCAAATGGTTAAGGCAATATAACCTCCAAATGAATCCCTTGAAGTGTGCATTCAGAGTTGCTTCAGAGAAATTCTTTCAGTCTATTGTTCAACAATGAGGAATAGAAATAGATCCTAAAAAGATTAAAGCTATCTTAGAAATGCCACCTCCTAAGAGTTTAACTCAACTCAGATCCTTTCAAGGATGGCTGGCATATCTAATATGCTTTATCTCCAACCTATTGGGGAGATACAAGCCATTCTCAGCACTTGTCAGAAAGGATGCTAAGTTCAAGTGGAATGACAAGTGCCAGCATACATTCAAAGACATCAAGCAGTATTTATGAAGCCGCCAGTTCTCACAGTCACTATCTCGGGAAGGCCACTCATCCTCTACACCATTGCATTGGATGACTCGCTCGGCGCTCTATTGGTTGAAGCCAAAAATGAAGGAAAGGAGAGTACTCTTTACTACCTCAACCGTCGTCTAATCCCTATTGAAGCAAACCATCCACCTATTGAGAAACATTGCCTAGATTTGATCTTTACCTTCCAAAAGATACAACACTGTATGCTTTCTCACAATGTGAACTTAATCTCCATGACAAATCTACTATAGTATCTCATGACATGGCCAACGCTATCCAAACATTTGGCACACTGGTCCATGATACTTTCATAATTTGATATCACATTCATACCCCTCTATGCGGTAAAAAGATAGGTACTAGCATATTTCATAGCATCACACCCACTTCCTGCTGATTCTCGCTTAGTGAGGATCTCCCCGATGAACAAAATCATGAACATAGGGGAGGCCAACAACCATTGATGGGAGATGTATTTTGATGGTGCAGCTTCTTTTCTTAAAGGTGAAGCACCACGATCTATTCTCCTAGGAAAGGTAGGAGTAGGAATAGTTCTACTAACTCTAGACAGTGATGTGATGAGATTCTCATACTATCTGTCCAACCCCTACACCAACAATGAAGCCGAGTATGAGGCTCTGATTGCCGGTCTGGAGTTAATCATCACTATCAGTGTCAAGATAATCAATATTTTTGGGAATTCTCAGTTGGTTATCAACAAGATCGCCGAGTCCTACAATGTTCTCAAACCCAAGCTTCATCACTACCATGAGTATACCATGAAGCTGATGGCCCATATTCTCGAAGTCACCATCTACAAGGTTCCTCGAGTAGAGAACACAGTAGTAGATGCTTTGGCCAAACTTGCCAAAAAATTGGCATGACCGGAAGATGATTCCATTCCAATAAGGGTCTAAAATAGACAAGTCCTATCCCTTATTGATGTTGAACTCATCGAGAGACATTCTCTTGAAGGGGAGGTTGTCGTTTCCAAAAAGGAAGAAGAGCTAGATTGGAGGCAACTATTTATAGATTACTTGAACACTGACAAACTACCTCAAGGAAAGTCAGAAGCCCATCATGTGAAATAGAGAGCTCTCTTCTACGCTCTCGTTGATGGCACCATGTACCACCGATCCTTTAACCAATTATGGTTACGTTGTTTAGACAAACACGAAGCCCGTGGCATTGTAACAGAGGTACATGCAAGTCTATGTGGAGCTCATCAATCCGGTCCAAAGATGAAGATGAAGATCAAGAGACATGGATACTACTAGCCATCGATGATTTCACATGTATCATGTAGAAGATGCCATCGTGCCGCGGTGTGGTCCTCCACCAATCACCCAACATTCTACACCATACATTGGCCTCATAGCCATTTGAGTGTTGGGGTACCGACATTGTGGGTCTGATCGATCCTCCTTCTTCCAAGGGTCGTCGGTTCATTGTAGTTGTCATCGATTACTTTTTGAAGTGGGAGGAAGCCATCCCACTCAAAGAGGTCACATCTTAGCATGTGCTTAAGTTTTTTAGTAACCATATCATATATAGGTTCGGGGTGCCTCGATGAATTATATCCGATAATGGTACTGCATTCAAAAGAACAAAGATCAACAGCTTTGCCAGAAGGCATGGTATAGATTGGAGATACTCCACCATCTACAACCCTAGAGAAAATGGCTTAGTAGAAGCATTCAACAAAACTCTCATCAAGATATTGAAGAAAAATCTTGATGACAACAAACGACAGTAGCATGAGCAGTTGGTTGAAGCCTTGTGGGACTACCATGCCACATACTGGACTCCAACTCAGTCTATCCCATTTTCCTTGGTATATGGGTCTGAAGTCATTCTACCTTTAGAAGTTCAACTCCCATCACTAAGGATAGCATTGGGTAGCAAGATCACTACAGAGCATAATACAAGTTATGGTTAGAAGAGCTCGAAGGTTTGGAGGAAAGTGCCTACATGCGTGCCAAAAGCTCGAGTTGTACAAAGCCAAAATGATTCAAACTAATAACAACCTGGTCCCTCCTAGGACTTTCCAAGTAGGTGAACTTGTGTTAGTCTAAGGAGACCAATTGTTGCCCATCGAAGATGGGAGGCAAGTTTGAACCCACTTGGGAAGACCCTATGTCATAGAAGGCCTACTAAGGAGGATCTTATCAGCTTATTGATTGTAAAGGAGAACACCCAATGCTTCCATTTAATGGGCTCTATCTAAAGAAATATTACCCATGAAATAAATCATGTTTGAAAATCATTGATTAATAAAAAGAACAAAATTTTGATTCCATTTCATTAAATGTTCTCTTCTTTTGAAGCATTGTTTGCTTATCTTGTGAATCCACCGTGACGTGTTTTAGGGTTGGTGTAAGAGTCCCCCGGTGGCATCCTATCCCTCTTTCACATCACAAACACAACTTCCTGTCACTATTATAATAGGTGTGAGAGAACCCATGAAGGAATCTTATTTTGATTAGTACAACTAAATTATGTGTAAGAGAACCTTGAGCGACATTATTTCTTAGTGAGAATCCTCGGTTTCCATCTGTGGCACCATTTCATCAAACTTCCCAGCATGTTTAGGATAAGTGTGAGAAATACCAAGAGGCATCCCATTCCTATTAACACAAACACAAATATTTTTCCTAGGTTACTTTGATGTGGGAGCAAGACCCCTATGGCACTCACTCATTAGTTGCTCTAGGTCGGGTCTACATGTTACCTTGCTAGTATGTCACCCCAGTGATTATTTGTTGGAAGATGTGAGTCCCCACACTTTCTTTCTAACTTGATCATTATAAACTCATGAGTGCCTTGTTAGTATGGTAGGCTTCACTGCCCAGCCAGGGAGCTACCTCATGTTGACTTTGCTTAAGAAGATGAGAGTCCCCGTGCTTTCTTCTTGAACTAGCCATCTTGTAATAATTAAGTTGAGTATATTTGAGGTTTAGGGTAAGTCCCCAAAATAATCCTTGCCTCTTGATTACGTTTGAGTCGATATAAGTCCCCCAATGTCATTCACTCAGTGATCACCTAGGTGGGATACTTTTCGAGAGACTATCTAGCAATCAGTTCTACTATTGGAGGATGTGAGTCCCCGAGCTTTCTTCCTAGACTGATTGTTTCAAATCAATGGGCACCTTAGGTTGGTTGAAGTTTACTATGCTGACAGTGACTCACCCGGTGAGTACACCACTCTTGGTAGATGTAAGTCCCCGCGCTTTCTCCTTGAGTTGGACACTGAATACCTGTGGATATATGACTAGCCATGTCATCTTCTTCAGGGTGTTGGATTAATCCCTTTAGCAGCCCCATCCCCTGCAGGCATTCTATTTGGATCACATCCTTTTCGACCCCATTTAGATACTACCTGAATTACTTTTAGATTGGACAGTCCCCCTTTTCTAGTAGCCACCCTATGGTTGGAGAATTTGTTCAGCGGATATGCAGATTCTCCCTTGGTTCAATAAATCTAAGATAGGTCTAGGCTAACATAAGCTCCTTCTCAGTTTGATCCCTCACAAATAGGGTCCATGTTAAAAAAAACTAAAATAAACAAACAAAATTAATTTGCTTATGGATTAGGAATTCAAGCCCCAAAGGGCCCCTTTTCCAAGCATACATCCTATCTATAGGGCAGTGTCAGCAAAACTCCTATAGGAATTGCCTGACTACTTGAGTTGAGGTAAATCCCCGAGTCAGTACTCACTCCGTAGTCGCCCTTAGGTCAGGTTCAATCTATTTTTGCACAAACAAGTTACCCTGGCAGTCATTCCTCTTTGGAAGATGTAATATTATGATGCATTCTTTCTAGCATGACTGTCGCAAATCGACGGGCAGCCCTAGGTTGGGATCGATTTGTTGCCCAAAGCAACCGATCACCCTAGTGATCTTTTATAGTGGAAGATGTGAGTCCCTGAGCTTTCTCCCCTTCAATTGATCATTGCAAACCGAAAGGCACTCCTTTGGTCGGATAGTTCTCCCATCTCCCGGGAAGCTACTCCCTTTGGTTCAGTAAATTTGAGATAGCTCTAGGCTAACATCAGGTCCTTCTCAATTTGATCCATCACAAACCAATGGAACCCATCAAAATAAAACTAAAAATTTAAATTTAATCTTTGACTAACTTTGAGTTGATTTAAGTCCCCCAACGACATTCACTCAATAGCCATCCCTAGGTCGGGTTTGATTTGTTGCCCAAAGAAGTCGATCACCCAGCAGTCTTTTGTAGTGGAATATGTGAGTCCCCGAGCTTTCTTCCCTTAAATTGATCATTGCAAATTGAAAGGCACTCCTTTGGTTGGATAGTCCTATCTTATGGTTGGTAGAATACTCCCTTTGGATTGGTAAATCTGAGTTAGGTCTAGGACACCATGGCCCCTACTCAGTGCAGCTCATCACAAACTAATGGAACCCATCAAAATTAAAATCTAAAAATGAAATCAATCCTTGGCTATCCTTGAGATGATTTAAGTCCTCTAGTGACAGTCACTCAATAGTCAGCCCTTGGCTGAGTTCGATTTGTTGCTCAATGCAGTCGATCACCCCAGTGGTATTTTGTAGTAGAAGATGTGAGTCCCTGAGCTTTCTTCTCTTAAATTGATCATTGCAAACCAAAGTGTACTTTTTTGGTTGTATAGTCGTACATCGTGGTTGGTAGACTACTCACTTTGGATTGATAAATCTGAGTTAGGTCTAGGCCTCCACGACCCGTACTCAGTGTAGTTCATTGCAAATCAATAGGATCCATCATCATCAAAATAATCTTAAAAAAATGAAATCTCTCTTTGACTATTTTTTATTTGATTTAAGTCCCCCAACAGCATGCACTCAATAGTCAGCCTTAGGATGGGTTCAATCTGTTACCTTGCCAATAGATTACACCAGCAACTGGTCCCTACTTTGGAGGATGTAAGTCTACTACGCTTTCTTCCTAGTATAGCTTGTATATCGAAAGGCACTTCTTTGGTTGGATAGTCCTACCTTATGGTTGGTAGACAACTCCCTTTGGATTGATAAATTTGAGTTAGGTCTAGGCCTCCACCACCTCTACTCAATGTAGTTCATTGCAAACTAATAGGATCCATCATCATCAAAAAAATTGAAAAAAAAAGAAATCTTCCTTTGACTTTCTTTGAGTTTATTTAAGTCCCTCAGCAGCATTCCCTCAATAGTCAGCCTTAGGTTGGGTTTAATCTACTTCCTTGCCAATAGATTACCCCAGTAACCGGTCCTTACTTTGGATGATGTAAGTCTACTACACTTTCTTCCTAGTACAGCTGTTGTATACCGAAAGGCATCCATTTGGTTGGCTAGTCCTACTATGTGTTTAGTAGACTACCCATTTGGATTGGTAAATCTGAGTTAGGTATAGGCCTCTATGGCCTCTACTCAGTACAGCCCATCACAAACCAACGGGGTCCATCTCCAAAATCCAAAATCTCAAAATTTGAAGCAAACAAATCCAATGAGACCAAGAAATAAACAAACAATTAATCTAAATCAAACCCTTTGCTTCTCTCGGTGAGATGTAAATCCTTCTAGTTCCTCAAGATCAAATTTTAATCCCATGGTGGATTTCTCAACCCCTCCCTTGTGGATGACTTGAACTTGCTTCCAGTGGAAGTTCATTTTCTATCCCCCGTGGAGTAAAAAAACACAAATAAAATAAGCAACAAATTGAAATAAATTCAACCCTCTTCCCCAGTAGAGCTCAAATCAAACCTCTCATCTCCTTTATGGATGACATGAACCTGCTTCCGTAGTGGAAGGTTCACCTATTATATCTCTTAGTAGATTCCTCCCTCCTCTTATGTCCTGGACATAAGTAGAGCCACATTGCATTAGGCTATGGATTCTTTCTACTCCTTGGGTTAAGGGAAGATAGTTTCTGTTAGTGCTTGTGATCTTTCAGTGTTGTTGATCATTTTGGTCAACACCAATATGTGCGGTGTTCCTTATCAATCACACCATACCTATTAGATACACTTTGTTGACCTCATTTTTAGAATGAGCTCTCAACACTTCCATCTTAGACATAGGATTCCTCTTAGACACTAAGAGATCCTTAGTCCCAAGACACATCTAGTGATTAGGTGGACACTCAACCTAGCCTTAGAAGACTTAGAAGGGTTAGCCATAGGATTAGGTCATGCCTTAGGGGTGTTAGAAAATTTTCCTACCCTTACCTTGAACCATTCCTCACCTTCCTTCCTTCAAGTCAAACTCCAAATCAATCTTATTTGATTTTCTCCAAACTCAAATCAACTCCATGTGATTGAAATCCATGATCAAAATCCATGATTGAAATCATGATTGAAACCCATGAGTGAAATTTCAAATTCCAAAATTTTCCTAAAACCTTTAAGTTTTCCCTCTTTGGGACTTAGCCTAAATCATGATCAAACCAATTTAAATCCTTGAGATTTTCTCATAATTCATATATTCTCATTTATATTCACATATATAAATGAAATATAAATTCAAATTAATTAACCAAATTCAAAAATTCAAAAATTCATGAAATTTCCCAAGTCCTTTAAATTTTCCTTAAGGGCTTAGCCTAACTCATGATCAAATCATTTCAAATCATTGAAATTTTCTCACAACTCATTTATATTCTCATTTATATTCACATATATAAATGAAATATAAATATAAATCAATCAATCTAAATCAAAAATTCAAATTCCTAACTCCAAAATTTTTTAAGTCCTTTAAATCCTTCTTTAATGGACATAGCCTAATTCGATCAAGCCCTAGAGAGTGTTAGGAGAGATTAGAAGCCTTCTTAAGCATTCTGAGAGGGATTTAAAAATTTGTTTTTCTCAATTTTCTTCATTGGAAAATAGGGGAGCTCCTTTGAATCTTCTATTTCCTCTACACTAAAATTTACTGCAATTCCTCTTGCACACTTCCTCTGAGGACCAATTCAAGTGCACCCAAGCATCTATTTAAGTTCCCATAGCAATGAGAGAAGGAATTGAATCAAAGCCATAAGGGAGATCAAGTGGTGTTGGTCTATAGGAAGATGCACTCAACCCTAAGGCCTAAAAATTTTAACAGGGCTTCGTCTCCACTAGACGAAGCTACATCATCGAGCTCGAGCGCCGATGATCAGCTCCGGTGGGGTATGGAATTTTTCGACCACCTAGCATAGGAGGTGTTGGTCTTTTGTGAAAGGAATTTTCAAGTCATGTAAAATCCACCATTGGATATATTCCTTAGTAGCTTTAGATGGTTTGGGAAAAATTTGGTTCCAATCTGAGCTCAATCGAGCTTAGATCTTCCCCTAGATAATGGACGGTCTCTATTGAGCCTAGGGGAAGAATTGGGGAGATCTTGGTTGTCCATCCACTGGTTTTGAATGGACAACCAAGATTATTCCTACATTTAGAAATTCATTTATCATTTTATAAACCATGGGTTGATCCCTTGCCATATGATCTTTGATCTAACGATCGGGATCAAAGCGCATCCCCCCACCACGCCGCCACCTGATGTGACATTTAAGTAGTGGGCTCACGGTGCGATAAGTGTAAAGCATGCTGACCGTTGCCACTATGCATCGTGCTATGAACAGAGGGATTAGTTTAGGGATTTAATTAAATGCTAATTAATCTCCTGATCTTCTAAAAATCATATCTCTCTTAATAAAAAAAAATTTGAGGTATATCTTATGAAAAGATAATTCAACCTAGAATATTTTAAAAATAATTTCAATGGATTTTGAATTATCCTTTTCTTTGATTTTGGGTTTTATTAGAAATCTTATTTTCTAATTACTTTAATTAAAACTTTGATTAATCCCAAAACTAGGGGATGACCTGCCTCCCCTAATTTTCTAGGGATTTATTTAAAGCTTAATTAGGGGAATTGCAATATGTTTCCTAATTAGTTCTTTAATCTAATCAAGAATAATTAAGGTTGGATTAGTATTTTAATCCATTATTATGGTTGATTAAGGATATATCCAGTGACTAGGAGACTTAAGGAATAATTTTGGGGCATTTCCCCTAAGCTATTCCCTAAACCCCCTTTCTTTCCTTAATCCCCTTTTAATTAAGGGTTAATTCATTAATTATCCTATTAATTAATTTTTAAAAGTTCTAAAAAACTTCCAGAACTTAATTAATCTACCTTGGGTAGATGCTTAGGTGGTGAATAGCCTATGTCCAATTAAGGAAATCAAAACCTAATTCATATATGTGAAGGGGTGTTTTGAAATTACTTAAGCTAAACCCTTTTGTTTAATTAACCATTAATCATGAGACAAATTTCATTAGACACTTTTCTTCCTAGGTGTTATGCAAGTTCAAATTCTTTGTGAGTTTTTATGTCACCTCATTGGCTCATAATTACTTGGTTAAGTATGCTAAGGTGGTGTAGGTAAGGGTTAATTAACTTGCTTAATTCATATCCTAACCTAATCAAAATTTAAAATGAATCTAATCATCTAAAAATTAAACAAAAATATCAAACACATGGGGGAATGGGTTAGGAACAACAAACTAAACTGATTTTTTCAAAATTAAATCAAATTTAAAACCAAACAAAATTCACATTGAATACACTTTGATTTACTTTAAGCTTTCTTATTTTTTTAAGGTTGTATTTAGGATTTAATTAAAGTGAATATGTTTACATGCTTTCATTGCTTTAATTCTTTTTCCAACATGTTAAATTTGTATGTCACATGGTTTCATGCATTCATATTTTTCAAATTCAAATTTAAAAATGAAATTGTTTACTTTATGTCAAATTTGCATGTGTTGGCTAAAGTAGAAATATGAGTGGCTATTATCACTACTAAATTCAAATTATTTTCAAAAATA
The DNA here is from genome assembly GCA_021442155.1 of Cymbidium sinense. NCBI lineage: Eukaryota > Viridiplantae > Streptophyta > Magnoliopsida > Asparagales > Orchidaceae > Cymbidium > Cymbidium sinense. The sequence continues at coordinate 105,830,295 of CM038222.1, forward strand.
TATAAATAAAATGCCTAAAAATGAAAGTGTGCTACTTATATTTTAATTTTAAGCTTGCATGTGAAAGAATATAAAGGTGTACTTAGCATAGATTTCCTTTCTCTTTTATGTTAGTATAGTTTTGAATAGGAATTTGGTAAGATGTGTGGTTCATTTGAAAAGAACCTAAAACTTACCTAATTCTATATCATATTCATTACTATGTTATTACTTGAGAAGGTTATCTATGCCTGCACTTATAAATTGCATAAACAAAACAAATCAACCAAAACAAACTTTTGCATTCTTTCTTTTCCATTCATTTATTTTATACACAAGTTTATATTTAAGGAAAGTGGTATATTAGTCTGGACAACCCCAGGTTGTGAGGCATTAAGTAGTTCTAAGTAGGTTTTATATGTTAATCCTCTGGTTAACAATGGCACTGTACTCACTTATGCCTTTCCTACTTTCATGTGTGTATGTGAAAATTGGATAAGAAAGCCCCTTTTCTACTTAATGAAAATCATGCATCATAAGCATTCAAATTTTCTTAACAAGCTTGCTTAGCATGCATCATAAAGTGTGCTAAATATTCTCATTTGTATGTATAGATATGCTTAGGAAATATTCATATGCATGTTAAACATGTTGGGCAAGAAGTGAAATGATGTGTGTTTTATGAATTTAGTTCATTTTACTTAATCTTAAAATGCCTTTATTTTGGATAAGGTTGTTTAAGTTCATCTAAACTTAGGATTAAATAAAAGACTTAATCAAAATATTTACTAAACAAAACTAAAAATGTGAATCCACTTTAGAAATTACTTAGGTTAGGGAAGGAGAGAGAAGTTCTCTTCTCTTTCCCTCTCTTCATAACTTAGTAATTAATTGTAGGATTCATTTGAACATAATCAAAACATGAAATATAATCATTCCAAAATAATTAAAAACTAAAATGTAACCCTCCTCTAAGTTGAACATGCTTCACACATAGAAAACTCTAACTTAAGGCCATAGCTAAGCATACCACACAAACCTTCAAAGGACACACATTAGCTTAAGTCACCACTTCTAGCTTTAGGTTAGGACGGAGCATGGTTTGATACTTTATTTTGTTTTGTGATATATGTTTTAAAGATGTCGGATGTATGCTCATTAGAATGAATGGTAGGATGATCTTAGTCTACCATTATTTTTATGGGATTGTGCTTATGGGGTTATCATAAATAAAAATATAAATTTTTGCTTTGGTGCTTATACCCTAAGCATAATCCAATAGGCCAGGTGGACTTAGTCACCCATGTGTGGGGTGATAAGTCCAATATACATGCTTGGGATTTGTGTGGATTATTTTAGCTAACCTTTATTTTGCAAGTGTTAGCTAGATTTCCTTTTCCTTTTTCATGTAAATTTTTGCAATTAGGATTTTAGAATGATTGTTATGGGGATTAGGATGTGCATTGGTCATAAGATTCTATCTTACACACCATGTGAGGAATTGGAGCATCCACCTTCCAACCATCCAAAAGAAAGAAAAAAAAAGAACCAAAGAAGAAAGAAGAAAGAAGAATGGAAGAAGAAAGGAGAAAAGAAGGATGAAGAAATGAAGCTTGAAGACCCCCATAACAATGAGTTCCTTACTTAATTATATGTAATTCATTTATAATTTGTGTTGAATAAGGGTAGAGCTCGGCTACCCAATTTATTTTTTGAGTTTGTGTGGTGGTGCCCGAACACAATCGACATCTTATTCTTTTGCGCTTAGCTTTATAAATTGATTGATGATTTGTTTTGCTTGTGCATTAAGTGGCATCCTTTTCCTAGTTTTTTCCTTTCTTCATGTATGGCCTGGATGACGATTAGGCTCTTAAAAAAAATAAATCTTTTACCCAACTTAACAACTCAAAACTAAAAATAAATAATGCATAACCTCACCTATAGCTTAGGTTTAAAATCAAGATAAAAGAATTAGAAACCCCTTAGCTGGATAAGTATTTCTTTTATAACATCATGCACAAATGCATCTTATTTCACTCTTGATTGGAGGGCTTCCACCTTTGCTAGAGAAACTTAGCTTGACCTGTGAGAGCCATGGTGAAAACACACCTCCTCCCTTCTCGCTGATTTTGGCCTATAATCTAATTTCTCATGCATTAGGCATATGAATCCTAGTAGCCTGAGTCAAAATGATTGTCCAAAAATAAAAAAATGAAATTTAAATTGCAGTATATTTAGGTCATTTGAAGCATGCCCTTTACATAATTTAGTCTCTTTAGGGATTGAGTTTAAAGACTTAGTCTCTTTCTAAATAAATAACAGCCTTGCTATCTTGCATTAAGCATATGACTTGCCTACATGAATTTAAAATTATAGGAGGAGTTAGTGGGCGGCCACCCTGAGGCGGTTGTAAGTCCAAGTAGTTGAATGATTTGTCCTATCTTGTGGAGGTAAACCAAATACCCATTTTTCCTTAGATTTAAGTTGTGCTTTTGGCCCTCACCAAAGCTCCCTAGATTTAGGTTCTGAGGTTGCTTCTCTCCTTTGTGGTCCCTATGCATAAATCCTCACCTCTTAGGTATTTCCTTAACCTTGTATTATGAAATTATAAGCCCTAAAATTCTAATGAAAAATCTAACTCAAATAAATCAAATCAATTTCAAAAATGTAATGCCCAATTATAGGATAGTTTGAGATGCTTGCTAAGTTTCCTAGCATCGTGAGTATCTCCTACTTATCTCCATTTGGCTTCGATAATAAATCTCTCTTCGATTAATACCATTTGATCTTCAAAAATAAATCAATCGATTGATAGTCATTTCCTATTAAAATCTTTAGAGACAACAATCATTTACTTTAATCGAGAGTTTTTCTAAGGAATCCCCATTCCTTAGGATGTAATTAACTATGGGGGCTTTCCCTTATAGGGATCTTAACAAACCCAGTTTAAAATAAACTCTGTTTAACTTTTCCATGTAAAATAGGGGAAGAATCTCTAGTACACTTCGAAGACCTAACGTCCTTAGGAGTCTTTATTTTGGTGATTAGGCCCGTTATAGGGTAGTGACTTTTATCTTTCGAGGTAGTACACCTCTCCTTAATATTGTACCCAATCACCTCAATAAGCACATCTGTGGATCTATGTGGCGTGCCAAAAAGACAAATTTTTATAGTCTTTCCTCTCTTTCTCCCCAACAGATTTGAAAGGCGACTCTATAGAAATTTTTCAACATCACATTAGGGCTAACCTTAAGCTCTCTTAAATGAATTCTTTATTAGCATTTTATCTATTTGTATCTTAAATTTGCATGTGGTGTTGGGACCTATAATAAAATGGGGTAACTAAAAACATGAGTTTGTATGAATTTGGTCATAAAGTAATTTCTTGATGGGTCACAAATAGGCAAGTCATTTCATGCAGTTCCTATGTTGCATAGTCCTTACAATAAATTGAATCAATTTCTTTATTGAATTAATTAATTTGAATCAATGAGATATTTATTCAGTGTGTGTTTAATACATATATTAAGATTCAAAAATGAGTTTGGATATAGTATATTTAATTTTATATTATGGCGGCGAACCGAGTGTTTGTGAAGACTTATTTCTGACATATACAGGTGGGAAAAATAGTCCTACACAGATCTCATGATAGACTAATCTTGAAAGCCTACATAATCAAATTCTAAGATCATTAAAATTCGATCCAATATGGTTTGGTGTTAATATCGCATGTCAATTTTCAGTTGGTGCTAAATTCATTGCTTCTCCGATAACTGACAATGAAGTCTGTAAGGCCATTATTAATGCAGCATGCATACAACCTTTAATTATCTATGTTGAAGTTGAGTTAATATACAGTGAGGAAAGAGAAGTTCATAATTTTCCGAGTGTCAAATACCTCCAATTGAAATTGAACAAGTGACATTAGTTTCACAGGAAACTTATCAGACGGAAGTCAACCAACCATTTCATAGGTCTGTACAATCAAATCATGATATTATTCATTACAAAGTATTACTATTTTGTTACATCCTGTTCATTATATTGTAATTGACAATATTGCTGAAGAAAATATTAATGCTCCATTTGAACATGTTCACCATGTTGGCACAAGTTCTGTTAATATGGATGAATATCATGGTAATCATATTGCACTGTTATCTACTGAAGATAATGGATACGAAATAATGCCTTGTATAGCATGTAGCGAGACTGCTGACAGTGAAGGTGACAATGGACAAGATCAATGTATGAACTTTGAGAGTAACCACTGTTAAGAGATTACTCTTACAGAACAAATATAGCTGAAGAACACATATTATGCAATAATGATTATATTCGGGCTTGTCAAATAACACAGGAATGAGATGATCAGATGAATTTTGTTGGGCTCTCAAATGAATCTATGTTTGTTTAAGAAAATTATATTCCGAATGAGTTAATTGAAGGGACGTGTTTCCAAGATAAAAAATTTCTTAAATTCACTCCTCATGGTTGGTCTACTAGAAGTAATGTTGAGTACATTATATATGCCTCCAGTAAGATAAAGCTCACTAAGCTATGCATACACCATGATCATTCTAGTAGACCATGCATGTGGTGTCTATATGCCTACTCAAGCAAGAGATTAGGTGGTGCTAGAAGGATATCTACTATAGCTTCTTTACACTCTTGTACTCATTTAATACTAAATAGTGGACATATGTAGTGTAATTCAAAGTTTATTAGCTATTTCATACAACATGTGATTAAATATCAACTAGATTTGAAGCCTAAAGAAATTATTGGTCATATGGAATCCAAGCTTAACCTTAAAGTATCATATATGAAGGTCTGGGTTGCATGTTGAAAAACAATAAATTCTTTTTTTGGTAGCTGGGTAGAGTCATATCGCTAACTAGATCACTTCATGACAACTGTATGTTCAGTTATGCCAAAAACAATATATCGCAAACACTCAATTAAGACAAACTATTTTCAATGCATATTCTGGTCATTTGGGTCATCCATAGTAGGTTGGCAGTACAACAAGCCTATCTTTAAGTCTTGATGACACATTCCTGTTGGGTAAGTATAGATGAACTCTTCTTACTACTATTGAGGTTGATGCAAACAATGGCCTATATCCACTGGCTTTTATAGTAATTGAAGAGGAATGTAATGAGTCATGGATTTTATTTCTTCGAGTAATGTCGGACATCATTTCATTAATCTCCATGAGAAATGACTTGTGCATTATATCTTATCGACATGCTAGCTTAGTATGTGACTGTAGAGAAATTTTTCCATGGCCTACGCATTGATACTGTTTATGCTATCGTAGAGAAAAATTCAAAAAAAGCTTGTAGAACTATGGGTATTTCAGATGTGGAGTTTATATGCCAAAAGATGTACATTGCAAGTAACACATATGACATTCATACGTTAACACATTATATGATTGACATCAGAAACATCAAACCGAAGGTCAATGATTAGTTGCTTACTAGAGATGTTAATTGGGCTCAGACTCATGATGGTGCTACCGATATGGCACAATGAACACTAATGTATTAGAGTGTTTCAATGGTGTATTGAAGCTGGCTCTTGGATTACCAATACAAGCACTAATAACATCCATATATTATAATATTGAGTCACTTTTCATAAAATGCCTTGGGACAATAATAAATCTTATTAGTCAGAATGAGTCAAAAATTTCACCACGTGTCAAAATAATTTTGCAACAAAATCAACGTGAAACAAGAAACTTTATTGAACCAACAAGGATGAATATGAATGAATATCAAGTCTTTTTTATGAGTATATCAGCTGTTCTATAAGTTTATTTTATTTGTATGTCAATTGTGCTTCTTTGTTGTAATAGATGTAGTTATGTTGTATTTGTGCTACATAGATCTGCATGTAGGTTTAGGTTAATGCGTTAGGAATTACTTTTGTGGTATCTGCTACAGTTCTCTTTTCTTTCTTATATGTATATCAAATGCTTTGTAAGTTTATTTTATTTATATGCTAACTATGCTTATTCGTTGTAGCGGATGTATTTAGGTTGTATTTTTGCTACATAGATCTGCATGTATGGTTTAAGTTCATACATTAAGCACTACTTTTGTGTTCTCTACTATAGTTCTCTTAGTCTTAAGGACTCCTCTAAATACTAAGAGTTTCTTAGTCTTAAGACACTTCTAGTGATTAGGTTAACCTAACCCCAGAGACTTAGAAGAGTTGGCCATAGGAATAGGTTATGCCTTAGGGGTATTAGGAGGACTTGCCTACCCTATAGCTTAAACCCAATCTTGCTTGCTTCTGTCAATTCAAAATCAATTCTTAAATCCATTTCAATTCAATTAATTTTTCTCAAATCATAAATCAATTCCAAAATCTAATTGTATCAATTCCAAACCAAATAATTGAAACCATGATCAATTCAAAATCCAAAATCTTTCCTAAGCCTTTTTGATTTCATCTTATGGACTTAGCTCAAATTAAATCCAAATCACTCCAAACTCAAAAGATTTTCTCATGACACATTTATATTCTCATTTATATTCACAATTATAATTGAAATATAAATTCAAATAACCAAAACTAAATTCAAAACTCGAATCAAATCCAACTTAAATCCAAGATACTCTTTCAAGTTAAATCTTGAACTTAGAAATCATTCTAAATATATCCAAACCTTTGGATTTTCTCTTCAAACAATCATTCCTTCAATCACATGCCCAAATATAAATATATACTGCAATCACTAAATCAAAATCAAACTAACCCAAGTCAAACCCATATTCACCCATTTGACTTAAAATTGTCATATGAATCAAAACCTGTTTAACTCCAAATCACTTGCAATTGGATTTATATTTCAATTATAAGTCCATGTGTGAGTTCAATTGAACTTGAATCAAGCCTTGATCAAGCCAATTGCACTTAGGCTCACTTGATCCAAAGTGACCTAAATCACCTTTTTGCGCTAAATTCTAATCCAACCCAAATTGGATTGAACTAATCTCATCTAAGCCTCGCATTATGAGCAACAATCATCATAGGATGATCAATCACTCAAATTGAGTCAAACCAAGTCAAGCTTAGCCTTCAAGTCAACACTTAGCCCAAATGAAACCTAAACTAGCCAAAATCCACCAATGGGTCAAATTCATTCTAAATTGATTGAAACCATATATCTAAACGAGTTCATAATCAATGATTGAACTTGACCAAACCATCAATTGAGTCAAACCAAGCCTAATTGGCCACTTGACCTAAGTCGACCTAAGTTAACTGAAAAATTCAAAAGGTCAAACCTTGATCTAAGCCAAATTGATTGTAACCAATGGGTCAAATTCATTTCAAATGATCAACCAAGCCTAAACCAACCCTTGACCTAACCTAATTGCGTTAAATGGGTCAAATTGGTCAACTTGACCCATTTGACCTAAATGAACTAAAATGAACCAAAATCAAATCTAAACCAAATTGAACTAAACCAATGATACCCATAAGCTCCAAATGATCATTAGAACTTAACATAGCCCATGGTTTGACCCAATTTGACCCAACTTGACCTAAATGGGTCAAATTGAATCAATTCAAATCAAATGAACTCCAAATCACTTGAAATTTGGCCCAACCCACTTTTGAATCATTTCAAATCTGCCCAAATCAAAATCAAGGCCAAATGACCACTTTACCCCTAGGTCAAATGGTATCCTATGACCAAATTCACTTGGAATTTGGTCATATTCTTCTCGACCACTTGGCATCCTTCTGGTGGTCCACTTGGACACCAAGGGTGGTAAACATGATTACCTTGTGGCCATGATGAACAATCAAGGCCAAACTAACCCTCTCTAATGAGAATTAAGCACTTGAAATCACCAATGCACTCACCTAGCATAAGGGCACTCACTCTCCTTCCCTCCACTACCAAAAATGAATAACATGGAGTGTCTAATAGCCCAAACTGATTAATCAGTTTGAGAAATTGATCAAAAATGGAATTTCTAGTCTTCGTCCATCAAAAGGGGAGATATACTCCCCTCATTCCCACTCAAATCACAGGCACTAAATTTGAGCTCTAGGAATCGAAAACAAGCTTCTCCAAGCCTTGGCAAGCATTCCCGAGCTCCCCCCATTTTCTCCTTCTCGATTTTGCTCAAGACAAAATAGGGGAGATCCAAATCAATTCCAACTCATCCAATTCTCCACCAAACTCAAATTAAACTTGCAAGCTCCATCAAGGCACCTCATCAAGCTCAATCAAGTTGTTTCCCAAGTCACCAAGCCATAGGAAGGAGGACTTTGATCAAAGCTGATTTCCATTGAAGGGGAGCTTGGTCAGACCATCCACTTCTCCTTTGCTCAAAACTGATCCAAAGTTAAAAATTACTTGGTCTTTTATGAAGGTAAGTATAGTCCCTTCAGATCTTGACCATTGTATTCATTGCTTGTGCCTCCCTAAAGTTGTGAGGTGAGTTTGAGCTCCATCCGGGCTCGGGTGAGCTCAGATCAAGCGACGATCGATGGAAAGCATCTGTCTCTCGCTCAGGAGGAGACAAATCACACACCGTCCGTTCCACATGATTTGAGTGGACAGTTGTGATTTAACCATGATAGATCCCTCTCTAATTTAAGCCTAAACCACAGGATTAAATGTGGCCGTCTGACCATAGATCGGCCTATGGAAAAAGTGGGTCCACCACCAGCTAACTCAGCCATGCATATGACAACTTAAATAACCTATCCTGTCACGCCACATGGAAAGCACGCCGCGTCAGCTGTCGTGGCTTGATGGGATTAGGGGGTTTAATTATCTTAATTAATCTGATTTTAATCATGGAACTTCTAAAATTCATAACTAATATTAAACAAATTTACAAAATACAAACTCAATTTTATTTTAAAGATAATTCAGTGAGGAATAATATAAAATTAAGTTTAATTGATTTTGAACAGTAACATTCACTCAAAAGTGTTTTATTAGAAATGTAATTAGGCTAATTACTCTTTAATTACTTCAGCAATTAATACAAAACTTGTAGGGTTGATTAGTGGGATGACCTCTACCTCCCATGATTTTCTTGGAATTTATTATTGTATTAATTAGGGGAATTACTTTGTTGATCCTTAATCCCTCTCTTAGTTAAATAAATGATTAATTAACATATTAAATAGTAATAAATTCATTAATTAAGTTTGTTAATCATCTTGAAATAGTGTATGGACTTAGGGAATGAGAGGATTTCTTATCTAAATCTTTTCCCCAAAGTTTATTTCATTTGGATAAAGACTTAATTAATTTACAAATTGATTAATGACTTAATCACTTCATTAAATGGCTTAATTAACTCAAAACCAAATTATTCAACTTAATCACTTAATCTTGGGTAGATTCTTGGTGTTCAATAATCTAAGAGACTGAAGAAAATTATAATCAAACTACATATGTAGGATAGTTGAAAGTACTTAATTAAACTCTTTAGCTTAATTAATCATTAATTGTGAGCCAATTGCATTAGGCCCCATTATTTCTCAGGTGCATTGCTTATTTAAATTCCATGTGGTTGCATATCATATGTTGTCTCATAATTATTTGTTTAATTATGTTAAAGTGGAGTATGTAAAGGGTAATTAATGGATTTAACTTATACCTTAACCAAAACAAAGCATAAAATCAAACTAATTGTTCTAAAATTAAACTAAACCAAGTCACACATGTGGGAGATGGGTTTGGACCAGCAAACTCTTTTCACATTTCCTAAGTCAAATCAAATCCAAAAATAAAAATTTTCTTAAGAAATTATGATTCATTTTTAATGATCTTATTCTATAGGATTGTCCTTATGAAGTAATTAGGTTGAATGAAGTCATGTGCTTACATCTCTTATTTCTTTCCAAGCATAATAAATGTTGTTTGCCATATGAAATCATGCATTCATTTCTTTTGAAAAATTAATTAAATAAAATGTTTCCTTTTATGTCAAATTGCATGTTTTGGCTAAAGTTAAGAATATGAGTGACTGTTATCACTGTTAAAAAAAATTATTTTTTTAACCTATGAATCAAAGATAATGAATGAAGTGATGCTACTTATAAGTACTTATAAGCTTTCTTGTGATTATAGCATAAGATGTGTTTTATGTTATTTCCTTCTCTTCTTAACATGGACTTGAATAGGATTTACAAAGTGTATAGTTCATTTGAAAGAACATAACACTCACTTAAATCTATTCCTAAGCATTTCCATATTATGACTTAAGAAGGATCTTCATATTACATATGCAAACTATACAATAAAATCAAACACAAAAAACTTTTGCATGATTCTTTATCCATTTGATCTTTTGTGCACATTTACATGTATTTAAGAAAAGTAGTATATTAGTTTGGACATCTTGGGGCTACGAGGCTTTAAGTAGCCCCAAGTAGGTCTTGTACCTTACGTCCCTAGTGTGAAAAATAATGGTGTCTTACTCACTTATATATTTTATACATGTCGATGTGCATTATGTTAATGGATAAAGAATCCCACCTTTATACATAATAAAGACATGCATTCATGGAATATCAAAAATTTCCAAATTATATCTCTTAGCATTCATCATCAAGGTGTGCTAAACTTTTTATTGCATGTACAAGTATGCTTAGGATTTATTCATATACATGGTATACATGGTAGAAAGAAATACGTGGTTGTGTGTTATGTGATAGTAATTCACCTTAGTTAATCCAAAAATGCCTTTCTTATTGAATAGGGCTATTTAGAGAAAATCTAAACTTAGGGTAAATTAAAACACTTAATAAAACATTCACTGAAGAAAAATCATTAATTAATCTACCTTATAAATTACTTAAGGTAGGGATGAAAGAGATATTCTCTTCTCTTTTCTTCTCTTCACAAAATTTAGTAACTAAGTGTAGGTTCATTCAAACCAAATCAAATCATCAACTAAAATTTACAAATCAACTAAATCACTTAAACTAAAACCACCATCTAAATTGGACCTTTCACACTTAGAAAATTCTAAAGCCTAGCTAAAACATGCCACACAAGCCTTAAATTGCACACACATTAGGCTAAGGCACTATTTCTACCTCTATGTTAGGGCGGTGCATGGTTTGATACCTGATTTTATTTTGTGATGTAATGTTTTAGACTAGATGTTACGGTGCATGTGTGTAGATTGAATGATAGGGTGATCTTAGCCTAAGCATATCTTTTATAGGGGATTGTGCTTAAGGGGCGCTGTAATAAAAAATATATAATGATTTTGCTGTGCAGGTTGCTTATACCCCTAAGCATAACCCAATTAGGATATGTAGACTTGGTTACCCATGTGTGAGGTGCTAAGTCCAAATTATTCAGATAACTACTTGAGTTGTGTTGTATGTTTAGCTAATCTCTCTTTTGCAGGTTTAGTTAGACTTATCTTTTCCATTTTTATGTAAATTTTGCAATAAGTAAAGATTTGGTTATATTAAGATGAAGATTGGAAGAGAAAAATAAATCAAATTATTGTCCTAGGATAGATGGGGACAAAGAACAAAATGAAAAATAAATAGAAATACAAGAACTTAGAATTTAGGATGTTCATAAAGAAGCTAATGTTATGTGGGAAAAGTAGAAGTGAAATTAAGCAAATTGCTAAAATGTGCTTGGAGAATCAAAAGGAAAAGCATCTTTTAATAAAATAGTTGGTGGTGGAGTCAATTGCAAGAAAAGATAAAAAAAGAAGCATTGTTATAAAATTGGTTTAGATGTCTTGGAGGTAAGATATAAAGTGGTCGTAGAGATTCTAGCAATATATATGATGCAAAATTTTCTTCTATGATTTATACAATAGATTAGATAAAAAGAATAAAGATGTATGCATAAGTTAGCTAACCAAGAGATAAGAAGTAAAGACCTAGTTCAAGTAGGTGTATTAATGAAGATAATAAAGTGCTTTTCTTAGAAAAGGATATTGAAAATAGGTGGATGAGATATTTTGATAAACTTCTCAATGAAGGACTTGAAAATAGATTGATTTTAGAATACCTAACAAAATAGAGAATTTCATTTTATCATCATTGTAAATCTGAAGTTGAAGCTTTAAAGAAAATGAAATGTGGAAGCATTAAAATGATATTCCAATAGAATGGAAATGTTAAAGATCTCTAGGAATTTCTTGGCTTACAAATATTTTTTTAATGTTATTTTAAAGACTAAAAGATGCGATGAGTGGAGAAAGAGTTTGTTGGTTCTATATTTAAGAATAAGGTGATGCACAAGAGTGTGCAAATTATAGAGGAATTAAGTTAATGTGTCATACATTAAAATTATGGGAGAGAGTAATTGAGCATAGGTTAGATGTGATAAAGTTTCTCACAATCAATTTGGTTTCATGCTAGGTAGATCTAGTTGGATGCTATACATTTTTAAGGTTTGATGGAGTAGTAGAAAAGTAAAGATTTACATATGATATTTATTTATTTAGAGAAAGCTTATGGTAAAGTTTCAAGATGTTCTTTGGAGAGTTCTAGAACATAAAGGAGTTAATATTGGTTATATTCAAGTCATTAAGGATATGTAAACTAGATTTACTTGTGTCCAAACACAAGGAGGATTGACAAAAATGTTTTTCATTTCAATTGGATTACATGGATGATTTAAGCCCTTATCTTTTTTGCTTTAGTTATGGATGTTCTTACTAAGAATTTATATGTAGATGTACCTTAGTGTATGCTTTCGATGACATTCTTCTTGTTGATAAGACTAGAGAGAGTCAAAGAGAACATTATGGAGGTCAACATTAGAGTTTAATGGTTTTCGTTTAAGTAGATCTAAAACTAAATACATGGAGTGTAATTTTAGTTGCAAAAGTTATATTGGTAGAGTTGTGACATTAGGTGAACAAGTTATTAATAAGAGTGAACGATTCAGATATTTAGGCTATATTGTTCAAAATGATGGTGAAATAAATGGAGATGTTATTAGTAGAATTCAAGTTGGATGGTTGAAGTGGAGGAATACATCACCATTAGTGATAGAAAAGTTCCACTTAAACTTAAGGAAACTTTTATAAGATGGTGGTAAGACCCAATGACTTATGGTGCAGAATGTTGGCCAATAAAGAGAAAGAATAAGACGAGGTAGACCTAAAAGACTTGGTTAAGATGTATAAAAATTACCTTAGTATACTTGAATTAAATGAGAATTTGACACATAAACACAATGGAGACAAAGGATTCATGTTGACCCCAATTTAGTGGGATAAAGGCTTGTTGTTGTGTTGTTATTAGCCATCTTGCAAATAATAAGACTTGCCTACATGTATTTAAAATTGTAGGAGGAGTAAGTTGGCCACCTCTGTTGTCAACAAATGAGTGATTTATTCTCTTGTGAAGATAAACTATATACCCATTTTTGGCTTAGATTTAGGTCGTGCTTTGGCCCTCGCCAAAGCTCCCAAGATTTAGGATCTGAGGTTGCTATTTCTCTTTGCAGGCTACAAGCATAAATCCTCACCTCTTAGGCATTTCCATGATCTTGTGTTGTAGAATTATATGCCCTAGATTTCTAATAAAAATTCAACTCAAACATATAATTCTCCTTAATTTCAAAAATATAAAGCATAACCAAAGGATAGTTTGGGATACTCATTAGGTTTCTTAGCATCGTGAGCTTCCCCTATTTATCTCCCTTTCATTTCAATAATAACTCTCTCCTCTTGATCAATCCCACTTGATTTTTCCAAAAATAACCAATTTATTGATAGTCCTATCTTTGAAATCTTTGGAGACAACGATCATTTATCTTAATCGAGAGTATTCTTAACAAATGTCATTCCTTAAGATGTAATTAACTATGGGGGCTTGCCTCCATAGGTAACTTAATGAACCTGATTTAAAATAAACCTTACTTTACTTTTCCATGTAAAGTGGGGAAAGATCTCTAGTATATTCGAAGACCCAATGTCCTTAGGAGTCCTTATTAGGTGATTAGGTCCATTATAGGATGGTGACTTCTGACTCTCGAGATAGTACATCATTCCTGAATGTCGTACCCGATCACCCTAATGAGTACATCTACAAATCTACGTGGTGTCCCAACTATACATTTTTTTTTCAAATTTCAAAGTTTGAAAAATAAATACCACATATTTTTTTGGCGACTACATTGGGGAAGGTTCCTCTCTCCATCTTTTGTAAATGATCATTTTCTCCATGTGTCGATAGTGGATTTGTATTTCGTATAAGTTCGAGACTATCCTTCTTTTCCATTGAGACAGCTCATTTCATTCTTAAGTTAAGCTAGCCAACATCCTTTAAGTTTTAGGACCTCACTCTGTGTAGGTCTTAAAATCCCTATTGGGTCCCCCAATAGGTGAAAATAAAAATTTAACCAGTAAAAATGACTAAAAACCTTGTTGAACCTCCTTACCATTTCTATGGTAAGGTAAGATTCATTCTACAAGTAAAAAAATAAATCCTTCATAAAAATATCACTTTTCAAAAGCACTTTTCCAAATTTCACATAATAAAATGCTTGCACAAAAATTTTCATAACTCAACCTCATCTAATAATTTTCAAAATTGTTACATGTAGGATCTTTTCAAAAATCAATGTTAAGGATCATCTTTCAAGAAGCACAAATGGACATACTCATTCAGTATACCCAAATTTATTGAATGAAGATTTCACTTCCAAATATAATCAAAATCATCTTTCAAAAAGCACAAATGAACATCCTCATTCAATATACCCAAATTTATTGAATAAAGATTTTATTTTCAAATAAAATCAAAATAATCTTTCAAAAAGCACAAATGCACATCCTCATTCAATATACCCAATTTTATTGAATGAAAATTTCATTTCCAAATAAAATCAAAATCATCTTTCAAAAAGCACAATTGAACATCATTATTCAATATACTCAAATTTATTGAATGAAGATTTCATTTATAAATAAAATCAAAATCATCTTTCAAAAAGCACAAATGAACACCTTCATTCAATATACCCAAATTTATTGATTGAAGAATTCATTTCCAAACAAAATCAAAATCATCTTTAAAAAAGCACATATGAACAACCTCATTCAATATACCCAAATTTATTGGATGAAGATTTCATTTCAAGAATAAAATCAAAATCATTTCTTTCAAAAATCACAAATGATCATCCTCATTCAGTATACCTAAATTTGTTGAATGAAGAATTCATTTCCAAATAAAATCAAAATCATCTTTCAAAAAGCACATATTTGAAAATGAACATCCTCTTTTAATATACCCAAATTTATTGAATGAAGATTTCATTTCCAAATAAAATCATATCATAAAATTGAAATTCCATTTTAATATATCTCACATATGTTGAAGTTGGAATTTCTTCCTTTTCAAAAAGTACAAATTTGAAGATAAACCTCTTCATTCAATATATCCAAATGTGTTGGATGGAGGTTTCATTTTCAAAACAAAATCACATCATTTGAAAGACCACTTAACACATTCCACATGAGTTAAGTTGGAATTTCCTTCTTTTCAAAAAGCAAGAATCACATACAAAAATTTCATCTTTGAAAAATAAAATATGATTGACTTCCATTTTACATACCCAAATTTTTTAAATGGAAATCTTCTTTGCAAAAAATCATAAAAATCAAAATACATTGGATTCCATTTGACACACCCAAATTTGTCAAATGAGAGTTTCATTTTTCAAAAAGAAAATTGAAAATAAACTAGATTCAATTTAACATGCTACATTTGCTAAATAGAAACCCCCACTTTCAAAAATCAAAATAAAAAATCAAATACATTTTGGGCTTTATTTAGCATACCCAAATTTGCTAAAGTAAAGATCCCTTTTTCAAAAATCAAACACACTTGGATTTTCATTTAACATACACAAATTTGCTAAGTAAAGATCCAATTTCAGAAATCAAAATAAAAAAAATATTTGGACTTTATTTAGCATACCCAAATTTGCTAAGTAAAGGTCCTATTTTCAAAAAAAAACTAAAACAAAAATATTTGGACTTTATTTAGCATACATAAATTTGCTAAGTAAAGACTCCATTTATAAATTCACACATGATTCACATCATGGGCAAACAAGCAAAAGAAGAAAATTGTTTTCAAATAACTCATTTAGCATACCCAAATTTGCTAAATGAGTAATCCCAAACAAAATTAATTGACCATCTATTTTAACATACTCAAATTTGTTAAATAAAGGGGTCCCCAAACATAAAAATAAAATTCAAATATGAACCAATGGAAGCATCAAAAATCTCTTCAAAATGTTTGAACCCATTTTTAACATACACAAATTTGTTGAAAGTAGATTCTAAACTCAAAATCTCCTCTCCAATTCATTCAAAATCTCTCTCCTAAATTCAATGAACCCCACTTAACATATTCAAATTGTTGAGTGTGGGTTCAAATTCTAAATCAAATTCAAAAATCTAACAAAATACCAAAACAAAAAAAAAAAATCTGATTTGAGTTTGTTTCCAATAAATTGTAGAGTTCTAGTTCAATCTTAGTCAATTTTTTCTCAAGTTTAGTACAGCGCAAATGGATGCTCAGAAGTATGTGTTTACTTTCCCATTTGGGATGGATTGAGCCTTGGATGGGGCCACCTCCATAAACGATTTTCCTCATCTCGATTCACTTTGTGAGGATTGAGGGGCCAGGATCACTTGTGAAGGGAATGTGGTGACTGGGTAGAAGCCAATCATCCATGTTGAGATCTCTTCAAATTCTGAATTTCCACTCAAGAGGAAGACATTGGAGGTTCTCAGTACCACCCAGCGATGTTTAGTTGTTCCCATTATTACCGTAATACGGGCTAGTAACCACTCATTGGATTCTGCCAAGGAGAAGGAAACCCTGGCTTCAGGGATAGTCTCCCCTACCTTTGAGATAGAGTCTAGTTCCCGCACTGCTCCACCCAGCAGAACTTAGTGCCACAATAGGTGCCTCAAGATCAAGTGGCATCATGTGCGCATTGCCAAGGAGATGGAGGCAATCTCTCAATTTATAGTAGAGGAGTCACCCAAGGTAGTTTCTCCTCTGATCACACAGAATAAATTCCATCCTCTTTCCAGATATGATGGGGAGGATGATGTTAGGAGGTTTATAGTGTCACTTCCACCTGCAGTTTAGTATGAGGCACCTACAAAAGATAGGAGGAGGTCGTATGCCAGCCTCAGGACAATTTTACAGGGCTTATGGAGGGTCAGAGTCTGATGGCCAATTTGATTTACGATCGGTCATCCCTCACAGTGTAGGCGAGCATATCTAACAGAAGAGGGCCAAAGAGGCCCATGTATCAGTTCATGTAACTAGAGAGGTGAAGGTATGGTGAAGTGGTAGCCTCCACCCTCATAGATTTCTCACACTAATGCCACCACACATAATATACTATTGACTGGTACTACCCACCATGGGAAGAGAGCTCCGCATGAGAGAAAGTTATCTCCATCATAGCTCCACTCTATGCCTACCATCACTAGTACATGTCCCATCTTTCACAGTTCCATCTAAAGCCATGAAGGAAACATCAGGGGAAAATAAAGTCCCACTAGTGATCCGGCTATGGCCAAGGGATCCCATTCCATGTACGCTGTCGATTAAGGTGAGTCTGAGCTCTCCTACTCGACCTCCTACTTCAGTTACGGAGAAGAGGGAGTGGCGACCTCATAGCATCGTAGTCATGTCATCACCACCACCACCTTAGCAGATCATGGATGTAGAAATAGCAGAGGGAGAAGGAGACAGTTCAGTTGTCTCGATGGTGATAGATCCTCCCAGGAGCAGTACTCCATCCATGGTAGTTGATAGCCATGAGCATGTACCCTCCAGTGAGCATAGCCCTCACAAGATCAGTACTCTAGTAGTAGGGGTGGTCATATGCATCACTATTCATGAGCATGATCCCACTACCGATCAGCCATACGCATTTATTCCTGCATAGTTGGACCGTTCCTTAGATGATATCATAACATAATATCTCATTGAGAAGAAGGAAATCCTAAGATATGACTGGTCTGATCTAGAGGAAGAGAAGGTTAGCTTTGATCCCAATGAAGATGATTTGTTGGAAAACTCAGTAGAGGTGCATATGGTTGATACCTGGGTTCTTTCCTTCGGGATCACCAGAGTTTGGAAGGTCTTGCGGCCGAACAAGATGACACAACCTATTTGACCCAACACCTCCTTCAACAACTTATACAAAAGGATAAGAAATTGAAAAGTTGGGAAGATTTAAGATGCTAGCCAGTTCTAGCACAATCAAGCTCGTACATCCCACCATCGTGGAGACCGGTCAACCTGAGTTACTGTATGTCTTGGATCAACCCAATAGTTCACCTCTAGTAAAGCAGGGCAACACTGGCTTGTATAGGAAGGTAGTGGATAGTACCTCCATACAGAAAAAGGATATTAAGCTCATGGTTGAACAACAAGTAAAGAAGCACTGGCGCAAGCCCGACATGGTTCATTCCAAAGGGTATACCCTACCCAGAGGAATTCAATGCTATCCAATATCCTAAGGGTTCTGATGGCAGTGGGAACCCACGTCAGCATATAGCACACTTCAGCCAAGCTTGTAATGCTTATGGATGCACTATTGTTCCATCTCTTTGTCAGCAGCCTAGCAGGTATAGCCTTTGATTGGTACGTTGAACTCCCCAACAATTTAGTGCAGACTTTTGCTGAGTTGGAGCAACTCTTTATTAAGAGGTTTGTTGGAGCTTAGCAAAGGGTAACTGTGGGCAATCTCGTTGTAACACAACAACACCCCGTGAGTCCCTCATTGAATATATTCTTAGATGGCTCAATTTAAGCATGAAATGCGAACCGCAGTTGTCTGAACATCATGCTATTGAAATTTTATTAAAGAATATTCATGGCCTGGTTGCCTTCATGCTTAAAGGTCTTATTATCAAGACATTTGAGAAGCTAATCAACAAGCTAAAAGGAGAGGCCAAACAGTTGAATTTTCAAGATCAATCATCAAAGCCAAAGTCGTAGAAGTTCTAAGAAAAGAAGCCAGGACTAGTAGCAGCAGTGAACAAGGGGAAGTAATCGGCTAGGGATCAGCATGAGAGACCTCGAGCTCTATAGCCTTCACTTCCACCACCATTGCCACTACTTAGGCCATTCTATTAACCACCGCAGTAGCCTCCACGGCCTTCGCCACCTTCTCCTCGGCCATACTCACAACAGAGGTACACATACCCACCCCCAAGTATGCTATCATCCACCTACTTTTTTGGATAAACTAAACAAACCTTATTCATTTAAGAGGGAGGTACTCAGGAAAATCTTTAAGAACCTCTTAAAGAAACTTGATTTTAGCTGGAGGAAGTGGGCAAGAGCAATGATACTAACTTTTGCCCCTACCACTGCATGCTAGGCCATGTTTTGGAGGATTGCTTTACATTTAAGGATTGGCTTGAGCATAGCTAGTGGAACAACCATCCAGTTCTATTCGAATAATCCTTGGGGATACATGTGATCCTTCCTATCAAAATAAAAGAAGGTTGGGATATCTCTTTATCCCTAACCTCTAAAAGATTATTTTAAAAATAAAAAACTTTCCTGCTGTGCTTGAACCTCCAACATCAAGGAATGTTCAAGTTGCCAAAGATAACTTAAGAAAGTAGGAACTCAACAACGCGTACCATACTTGGATGATAGCCAAGTTGCAACCATCGATTGAGCACCTCCATTCCACTTGTCGCTACTACATCGAGGCATTTATACTTGTTAGCTCTTCTTCTAGTAAACATCTGTGAATGATGAGGCATCAAATCCTCACCCGCTTACTTTACATTTCTACTATGTACCTCCTTCCAAATCCAAGAAATCAAGGAATAAAGCTAGTTTGAATTACATTTGTGTCACATCTGATGGGTTGTCTGACTCTACTCTTTTAGAAAACTCTTCAAGTGTAAATAATTATAACAACTCAGATCATCCTCTTTCTGATTCAGAAATGGACTTTCCTTTTCTGAGTACTATGGGTTCACCTCTTAAGATAGACTTGGAATCATCTGATTCCGAGGGTCTTATAGCAGAAGTTGTAAGTATGTCTGACGAGCAGGTAGAATCTTCCACTAACCTGCCACAAGAGATCACCGAAGGTAATCTCCATAGTGGCAAAGTTCTACCTCCTAGGACAACACCTCAAGATAAGAGAAAATAAGTCATTGGTTCCAATGATCAAGAATCCCCTCCACAGGAAGCTCCACCCATGGATATGCTTATGGAGGATCAGCCTAGAGTGATTAGAATGTCCTTTCTCACCTAAGAAAGTTGCCAGTTAAACTATGCATATATGATGCTCTTATCTTATCTAAAGAGATGAAGGAATCACTAATCAAGGCCCTTATTGATCCAAAGATATGCTTAACTCAACTGACCACTATTGGAGAGGAGGCATGTTATTCATGAGAAGCCCAAAGAGTTACATTCACCAATGAAGATCTTCTTTTAGGGGACATGGAGCACAACCATCCCCTCTACATTATAGTGGATATGGGCATATTTAGACTTTCTAGGGTTTTAGTTGATCCAGGTGCATCGGTGAACATTATGAGCCTGACAACCCTTGCCTATATGAGGATCAACATCTCTATGCTCTAAGGAGATCAGATGATGTTGAGAGGATTCAATGAATAAGGAGAGAGGGCTTTAGGCTCCATAGTGTTACCTTTGAAAATAGGCTACTGGAAGATTGAAGCTAAGTTATGTATAATTGATTGGAATACATTGTTCACTTCTTTGCTCGGTAGGCCTTGGATACACCAGAACAAGATGATTCCATCCTCCTTCCATCAGCACATCAAGTTTCAAAGAGATGAAATCGAATATTACGTCAAAGGAGATGAAAATCCATTTTCAGTTAGAGAGGTCGAGATATATGAGGATGCGACCTACTATCTTCCTCAAAATCAAAACACCCTTTCTAAATTTGGCCAAATTTCAAATACAAAAGATAAAGAAAAAGAAGAAAAATAAAAAGAAATAGAAAAAGAAAAAGAAAAGAAGAAAGAAAATATAAATGAGTGGGAATGGGACACCAAGAAAGAGGTAGAGCCGCATGTTACATTCTACGTTCTCCATACCAACATATGGGTGGATGATGACCTCCACCAAGAGAGGAAGATACAGGTAATTCTAGAGATGGAAGACCCCCGGTTGGCGCCCAATAGGGGCCATGTTCCACAGAGTACCCTACTATTCATAGACTTAGAATCAGCAAGATGAGTCTCATGTGATTAGCACACCCCAACCCTCTCGGGTTTCATTGGAGGTGACACTCTGCCGAGATAGTGATAAAGACTAGGCCTCCAAGCAAAGCATGAATGTATTTGAATCGAGTTTATGTAAAACTATTAGGCAACCGTTGGGAACTTTAGCTCTAACCTCACTTTCTTCTCAAAAAATTACAGGTTTAGTAGTCAAGGAATCCCTAGGTCTTCCATGGATGTCAAACCAAAGGGATTCCTATTGGGACCATCATCCTCAAGTCCAGAAGTAGATCTAGAACTTGAGGATAATTCATATAAAGATTTAATGGAATTACCTTTTGATTGGTACTCGCCTTGTGTTCATAATCTTGAGAAGAAAGGTTTGATTCCTTATACATGGTCTCAAAGTCGAGTATTTTGAGAAGTTATGGAACAAAAGAGAGGATTGCACAATCAAGACTAGGATTGGGATTCGATAGTGGGTCCAATCGAATGGTTACGCTAGTTGTCACCAATCATCTAGAGTCTGATAGGTTCTTCTCAAACCACATTAACTCTTATGATGAAGTGTGTTTAGAAACTTCAGATGATCCAGATGATCTTTAAATCAAAGATAGACCTCCAGAATTTGAAGAGAAAATCCATTCAATTATTGACAAGCTCAAAGAAATCAACCTCGAGATAGAAGAAGATCCACATCCTACATACATCAGTTCTCTATTGAATAAAGAAGAAACCAATGAGTTAGTTAAGCTGTTGATTGATTTTAAGGACTACTTTGTATAGTGCTATGAAGAGATGCCCGATTATCTCTTGATGAAAACCACAAACTAGACACCTAATGCTAACCCTATCAAGCAAGCTCCTAGATGCATGTGATTAGAAATTAAACAATAGGTCATTTCTGAAGTCAAGAAATTGATTGATGCTGGCTTTATCAGGGAAGAAAAATACTATACCTGGTTAGCCAGTGTCATGCTAGTTAAGAAAAAGAATGGCCAAATTTGCATGAATTTTAGGATTTAAACAAGGCATGTCCAAAGGATGAATTCTCACTTCCTATACTAGAATTAATGGTGGACATCACCTCATCTCATGCAATATTCTCTGTCATGGATGGGTCAGCTGGCTATAACTAAATCAAGATGGCTCCCAAGGATGAAAGAAACACTAATTTTCAAACCCCGATCGGAATCTATTATTATAAGGTCATGCCTTTTGGCCTTAAAATGCCTGCTACATACCGTGGTTATGAATCGATCTTCAACAAACTCATTCATCATCAAGTTGAATGCTATGTTGATGATCTAGTAATCAAAAGAAAAGAAAAGGAAGACCATCTTTTTGACTTGAGAATAGTTTTCGAATGGTTAAGATAATATAACCTCAAAATGAATCCCCTAAAGTGTGCATTCAGAGTACCTTCAGGGAAGTTCCTTGGGTTTGTTTTCTGGCATTGGGAAATAGAGATAGACTCAAAAAAGATCAAAGCTATATTAGAAATGCCACCCCCTAAAAGTCTAACTCAACTCAGATCATTTCAAGGGCGGTTGGCATATCTAAGATGCTTTATCTCCAATCTATCGGGAAGATGCAAGCCATTTTCAGAACTTATCAAAAAAGGATGCTAAGTTCAAATGGGATGATAAATGTCAGAATGCTTTTGAGGACATCAAACTTTATTTGGTGAAGCCGCCAGTTCTAGCAACCCCTATCTTAGGCAAGCTACTTATCCTCTACACTGCTACATTGGATGACTCCCTTGGTGTGTTGTTGGCTCAAACCAATGATGAAGGGAAGGAGAACACTCTCTACTACCTAAACAGTAGTCTGATCCCTACTGAAGAAAACTACCCACCAATTGAGAAATACTGCCTATCTTTAATCTTTGCATCCCAAAAGCTATGACATTATATGCTTTCTCATAAGGTGAACTTGATTTCAAGATTCAATCCATTGTAGTATCTCATGACATGCGATGTTATCAGGCTGTTGGCACGTTGGTCGATGATTCTCTGGTAGTTTGATATTACATTCATACCTCTATATGCGATGAAAGGATAGTTACTAGTGGCTTTCTTAGTAGCACACCCACTTCCTGCATATTCCCTGCTTAGTGATGACCTCCCTGATGAACAAATCATGAACTTAGGGGACACTAGCGTTCGCCACTGGGAGATGTATTTTGATAGTTTGGCTTCCTTTGAAAAAGGAGAAGAACCATGATCTACTCTTCCAGGAAAGGCAAGGGTAGAAATCGTTCTCTTAACTCTAGATCATGATGTAATGAGATTCTCATACTATCTCTCCAATCCATGCACCAATAATGAAGCTGAGTATGAGGCTTTGATTGCGCCGAGTCTAGTGTGTGTCAAAAGCATCAACATCTATGGGGATTTTCATCAACCAGATTGTTTGGTCTTATAAGGTTCTAAAACCTAAGCTTCGTCACTACCATAGTACACCATGAAGCTATTAGTCCAAATCCCTGAGGTCACCATCTACAAGGTTCCTTAAAGAGAGAATGCAGTAGTAGATGCTTTAGCCAAACTTGCCAAGGAATTGGCATGTCCGAAAGATGAGTCCATTCCAATAAGGTCCAAAATAGACAAGTCCTTTCCCTTATTAATGTTGAACTCAATGAGAGATTTTCTCTTGAATGGGAGGTTGTCATTTCCAATAAAGATGAGGAGCTGGATTGGAGGTAACCATTCATAGATTACTTGAACACATGCAAACTACCTCAAGAGAAACCACAAGCCCATTAAATGAAGAAGAGAGCTCTCTCCTATGCTCTCGTGGATGACACCTTGTACCGAAAGTCTTTTAATCAAATGTGGTTATGTTATTTAGACAAACATGAATCCTATAAAATTGTGACCTAGGTATATTATCGGTACATTAATTCGAAAATGAAAACTAAGATCAAAAGAATGGATACTACCGGCCTTGATGATTGACTGTGGATGTAGCTAGAGATGCCATTGTCGTACATGTGTGGTCCTACATCAACCACCCAAAATTATACATCCTATTAGCCTCATGGCCATTTGAGTGTTGGGTACATAGTGGGTCCTATCGATCCTCTTTCTTCTATGGGTCACGGTTCATCTTAGCTATCGACACTTTTCCAAGTGGGCGAGCAATCCCACTCGATAGGTTATAGCATGTGCTCCAATTTTTCAGAATCATATATATAGGTTGGGGTTCCTCGATGAATTATATTCGATAATGATATTGCATTCAAGAGCACCAAGATCATCAACTTCTAGAGACATAGTATAGATTGGAGATACTCCACCATCTACTATCCTGTGGAAAGAAACCTACAAAGAACAAAACTCTCATCCAGATACTAAAGAAGATACTCGATGACAACAGGAAATAGTGGTATGAGTAGTTGGTTGAAGCCTTATGGGCCTACCGCATCACATACAGAGCTCAAGCCCAATCTACCGTGTTCTCCTTAGTGTAGGGGTCCAAATCTATTTTAGCCTTAGAAGTGTAACTCCCATCACTAAGGATAGTAATGAGTAGTAAAATCACTAGAACAATGTCAGAGAGCAGAAGGTTTGGAGGAGAGATGCCACCATGCGTAACCTCGAAGCCAAAGCCAAGATTATTCAAGCACAAGTAAGTGCTCTAGAACTTTTCTAGAAGAGTTTATTTTATTTCTAAGGAGACCAATTGTTGCCCATCGAAAGATGGGAGACAAGTTTGAATCCACTTGGGAAGGCCCTTTTATCATAGATAAGGGTAACCAAGGAGGATCTTATCAGCCTATTTATTTTAAAAGGGAAAAATTGATGCTTCTAATTAATGTGCTCTATTTGAAGAAATACTACCCATAAAATCATGTTTGAAAATAATTATCATTAAAAATTCTATTCCAACTCATCAAAATATTCTCTTCATTCAAAGCATTATTTGCTTGTTTATGAATCTACCACGACGTGTTCAGGATAGGTATATGAGAACCCAAGAGGCATCCAGTCCTTCTTTCACAACATGAACACAAATTAATCACAATTCCCTAGTGCTACAAGAATAGGTGTGAGAGAACCCAAGTGGCATCCTATGTCGACTAGCATGGCTAAGTTAGTTGTAAGAGAACGCAAGCAACATCTTTTTTTAGTGGAATCACAACTGCCATTCGTGGCACCATTTCATCAACTTTTAAGCATGTTTCAGGATAGGTGTGAGAGAACCCAAGTGGCATTCTGTGGGAGCAAGCCCCTTGTGGAACTCCTCATTAGCTTTAGGTTGACACGCTACCTTGTTAGTGTGTCACCCTAGTGGTCACTTGTTTAGAAGATGTGAGTCCCTGCGCTTTCTTCCTATCTTCACCATTGAAAATCAATGAGCACCTTGTTAGTTTGGTAGGCCTCACTGCATGGCTAGTAAGCTACTTCATGTTGATTTTACTTAAAAAGATGTAAGTCTACATACCGTTTTCTTGGACTATTCATCATACACTGACTAGGTCGAGTATATATGAGGCCTCTTGACTATTTTTGAGTTGATATAAGTCCCCCAGTGGCATTCACCTAGTAGTCACCCTAGGTCAGATAATACTTATCAAGCCGAAGACAGACTATCCTGACAATCAGTTTCACTGTAGGAGGATGTGAGTCCCTAATGCTTTCTTCCTAGGCTGATTGTTGAAAATTGATGGGCACTTTAGGTTGGTTGATGTTCGCTATGCTGACAGTGACTCACTTGGTGGATACACCACTCTTGGCAGATGTGAGTCCCCATGCTTTCTCCTTGAGTTGGCCACCGAATACATATAGTTCATCTTCTCCATAGTTTTGGATAAAGCCCTCAGTGGCCCCTCTCCTACGGGCACTCTACTTGGATGACGTCCTTTGCGACCACATTTAGACACAACCTGGGTTACTTTTGGATTGGACAGTCCCCCTTTCCTAGTGGCCACCCCTATGGTTGGAGAATTTGTTCAGCGGATGCACATATTCTCTCTTGGACTAGTAAATCTTAGATAGGTATAGGCTGATATAAGCTCCTTCTCAGTATGACCCCTTATAAACCAACAAGGTCTACGATAAATAAACAAACAAATAAAATAAACAAATTTATTCGCTTGTGGATTAGGAATTCAAGCTCCCAACAGCCCCTTTCCCAAGCAGGCATCCTATCTTTAAGGTAGTGTCAGCAAAACTCCCTATAGGAATTGGATGACTATTCTTGAGTTGAGATAAGTCCTCGGGTCGGCACTCTCTTCATAGTTTCCATTAGGTCAGGTTTAATCTATTTTTCCACAAACAGGTTGCCCCGATAGTCATTTCAATTTGGAAGATATAAGTCTACTACGCATTCATTTTAGCATGAATGTCACAAACCGACGGGCAGACCTAAGTCAGGTCGACATGATACCTCGCTAATATGTCTCCCCAATGATATTTTATTCAAGAAACATGTGAGTCCTCGTGCTTTCTTCCCTGAGCTAGCCGTTGCAAACTGAAAGGAACTCCTTTGGTTGGGTAGTTTTCCCCACGGTCGGGAAGCTACTCCCTTTTGATTGGTAAATCTGAAGTAGACCAAGGCATACACTGCCCCTTTTCAGTGCAGTCCATCGCAAACCAACGAGATCCATCGAACACAATTAAAAAAATGAAATTAATTTTGACTATCTTTGAGCTGATTTAAGTCCCCAGTGGCATTCACTCAGTAGTCAGCCTAAGGTTGGGTTTGATCCATTGCCTCACCAACTGATCACCCCAATGACTGTTCCCTACTTTGGAGGATGTAAGCCTACTATGCTTTCTTCTTAGTACAACCGTTGCACACCGAAAGGCACCCCTTTGGTTGGATAGTTTTACCATATGGTTGGTAGACTACCTTTTTGGATTGGTAAATCTAAAGTAGGCCAAGGATGACATGGCTCCTACTCAGTGCAGTCCATCATAAACCAATGGGATCCATCAAATATAATTTAAAATGTTTTAATTTTGGCTATCTTTGAGCTAATTTAAGTCCCCCAATGGCATTCACTTAGTAGTCAGCCTAAGGTTGGATTTGATCCGTTCCCTCACCAATAGATCACACCAGCAATTGATCTCTACTTTGGAGCATGTAAGTCTACTATGCTTTCTTCCTAAGTACAACTGATGCACACCGAAAGGCAACCCCTTTGGTTGGATAGTCCTACTATGTTGTTGGTAGACAACCCCTTTAGATTGGTAAATTCGAAGTAGGTCAAGGACAACACGGCCCTTACTCAGTGCGATCCATCGCAAACTGACATGGTTCATCTCAAATTTCCAAAAATTTAAAATATGAAATAAAATCAATCAACCTCCCCTAGTGGAGTCAAATCAAACAAATCAGATCAATCAACTTTTGCTCAATTAGATGCAAAACCTTTCCAATCTCCATAGTGGAGTCAATTCATTCCAACCCGAACCTGTTCCCCTAGTGAAAGGTTCACATCTTTTATCCCCAATGGATTTCAAAGTCTAATCTCTCAGGAGATTTCACAACCTTTTATCCCCTAGTGGATGACTTGAGCCTTAGTGGAAGGCTAACATACTCAATCCCTAGTGGATTTCTCCTTTGCTCTCTTATGTTTTCAACATAAGTAGAGTCGCATTACAATAAAATCTTGATTCCTCCTACACCTCGGCTTAGTAGATCATTTCTATTAGTGCTTGTGATCATTCATTGTTGATCATCTTGGTCAACACCTATACGTGGTATGCTCGGGTCACACCACACCTATTAGACACCCTTTGTTGACTTCATTTTTGGAGTTAGCTTTCAACTTCTACATCCTAGACATAAGGACTCCTCTAAATACTAAGAGTTCCTTAGTCTTAAGACACTTCTAGTGATTAAGTGAACACTTAACCTAACACTAGACATTTAGAAGAGTTAGCCATATGAATAGGTTATGGTTTAGGGGTATTAGGAGGACTTGCTTACCCTATAGCTTAAACCCAATCCTTGCTTTCCTCCTTCAGATTAATTCCAAATCAAATCTTAAATTAATTTCAATTCAATTGAATTTCTCAAATCATAATTCAATTCCAAAATCAAAATCATGAATCAATTCCAAACCAAATAATTGAAACCCATGATCAATTCAAAATCCAAAACCTTTCCTAAGCCCTTTTGATTTCATCTTATGGACTCAGCTCAAATCAAATCCAAATCACTCCAAACTCAAAAAATTTTCTCATGACCCATTTAAGTTCTCATTTATATTCTCAAATATAAATCAAATATAAATTAAAATAACCAAAAATAAATTCAAAACTCGAATCCAAATCAAACATAAATCCAACTTATACTCTCACAACTCAAATCCTTGAACTTAGCCAAATTATTCTCAAATTAATCCAAACCTATGGATTTTATCTTCAAACAATCACTCCTTCAATCACATGCCCAAATATAAACATAAACTACAATCAACAAATCAAAATCAAACTAACCCAATTCAAACCCATATTCACCCTTTTGACTTGAAATTATCAAATGAATCAAAACTCGTTTGACTCCAGATCACTTGTAATTGGATTTATATTTCAATCATAAGTCCATATGTGTGTTCAATCAATCCTTGATCAAGCCAATTGACCCACTTAGGCTCACTTGACCCAAAGTGACCTAAAGCACCTTTTGAGTTAAATTCTAATCCAACCCAAATTGGATTGAACTAAGCCCATCTAAGCCTCACATTGTGAGCAACAATCATCATAGGATGATCAATCACTCAAATTGGGTTAAACCAAGTCAAACCTAGCCTTTGACCAAGTCAACACTTAGCATAAATGAAACCTAAACTAGCCAAAATCCACCAATGGATCAAATTCATTCAAAATTGATTGAAACCATTGATCTAAACTAGTTCATAATCAATGATTGAACTTGACCAAGCCATCAATTGAGCTAAACCAAGCCCAATTGGCCACTTGACCTAAGTTAACCCAAGTTGACCTAAAAAGTCAAAATTGTTCAAATCTTGATCTAAGCTAAATTGATTGCAAGAAATGGGTCAAATTCATTCTAAATTGATTGTTGAACTTGACCAAAGCTTCAATTGGCCAACTAGACCCAACCCAACCCAATTGACTATGAACCCAACTTGACTTAAAAGGTCAAATCAACTTGAAATCAAACCAAACCAAATTTGATTGAAACCAAAGCTTGCAAAATATTTCAAATGATCAACCAAGCCTAATCCAACCCTTGACCTAACTCAATTGGGTCAAATGGGTCAAATTGGTCAACTTAACTCATTTGACCAAAATGAACCTAAATGAACCAAAATCAAATCTAAAATTGAAAAACCAATGATACCCATAGGCTCCAAATGATCATTTGAACTTAACCTAACCATGGTTTGACCCAATTTGACCAATTGGTCAACTAACCCATTTGACTTGACCTAAATGGGTCAAATTGAATCAATTCAAATCAAATGAACTCCAAATCACTTAAAATTTGGCCCAACCCACTTTTGAATCATTTCAAATCTGCCCAAATCAAAATCAAGGCTGAATGATCACTTTACCCCTAGGTCAAAGGGTATCCTATGACCAAATTCACTTGGAATTTGGTCATATTCTTTCTCAAGACCACTTAACATCCTTCTAGTGGTCCGCTTGGATACCAAGGAGGGTGGTGAACATGACCCAATCACCTTGGGTCGGCCATGACCCAACCCATGGCCAAACTAACCCCTCCAATTGGAATTGAGCACATGGAATAACCAATGCACTCACCTAGCACATGGACACTCACTCTCCTTCTCTCCACTACCTAAAATGAATCACATGGAGTGTCTAACAGCCCAAACTGATCAATCAACCTTAGAAATTGATCAAAAATGACATTTCTAGTCTTCACCATCCAATCCAAGGAGGGGGAGATATACTCCCCCTCATTCCCACTCAAATCATAGACATTGAATTCGATTGAGCTCTAGGAATCGAAAGCAAGCTTCTCCAAGCCTTTACAAGCATTCCCGAGCTCCCCCCATTTTCTTCTTCTCGATTTTGCTCAAGCCCAAACAGAGCAAATCCAAATCAATTCCAACTCATCCAATTCTCCACTAAACCCAAATAAAACTTGCAAGCACCATCAAGGCACCTCGTCAAGCTAAATCAAGTTGTTTCCCAAGTCACCAAGATGATTATCATTGAAGGGGAGCTTGGTCAAACGAGCCATCCAGTTCAAATCAAGGCTTGATACCTTCAACAGGGCTTTGTCTCTACAAGACGAAGCTACCTCCTCCGTTGGAAGTACCGGTGATAGCCTCCGGCGAGGTATTTCTTAAAACAGATCCTAAGTTAAAAATTGCTTGGTCCTTTGTGAAGGTAATTGTAATCCCATTTGATCTTGGCCATTTGATTCATTGCTTGTGCCTCCCTGAAGGTGTGGGGTGAGTTTGAGCTCCTTCCGAGCTTGGGTGACCTCAGATCGAGTGACGATTGATGGACGACATCCATCTCTCACTACTTGGGAGGAGACAAATCACACACCGTCTATTCCGCGTGATTGGAATGGACGGTTGTGATTTAATCACAATAGATCCCTCACTAATTTAAGCCTAAATCCCCGGCTGACTCAAATACAGATGTGACAACTTAAATAACCTATCCCGTCGCCACAGGAAAGTGCGCGCAACACACCCGCGTCGGCCATATGGCGATGGGATTAAGGGATTTAATTAGCTTAATTAATCCAATTTTAATCATGGAATTCTAAAATTCATAACTAATTGTAGCAAAATCTAAAAAAAGAAACTCAAGTTCATTTTAAAGATAATTCAGTGTAGAATAATATAGAATTAAGTTTAATTGATTTTGAACAATAACCTTCACTCAATTTAGGTTTTATTGAAAATATAATTAGGCCAATTACTCTTTAATTACTTCAATAATTAATTCCAAACTTCCTAGAGTTGATTAGTGGGATGACCTCTACCTCACATGATTTTCTTGGAATTTATTATTGGATTAATTAGGGGAATTTCTTAGTTCATCCTTAATCCATCTCTTAACTAAATAAATAATTAATTAACCTATTAAATAGTGATAAATTCATTAATTAAGTTTTTTAATCATCTTGAAACAGTGAATGGACTTAGGAAATGAGATTAGGATTTCTTCTCCAAATCTTTTCCCCTAAGTTTATTTCATTTGGATAAAGACTTAATTAATTTGCAAATTGATTAATGACATAATCACTTCATTAAATGGCTTAATTAACCAAACTCAAAACCAAATTATTCCAGAAATTAATCATTTAATCTTGGGTAGGTTCTTAGGTGTTCAATAACCTAAGAGACTTCAAAGGAAATTATAATCAAACTACATGTGTAAGATGGTTATGAAAGTACTTAATTAAACCCTTTAGCTTAATTAATCAATAATTGTGAGCCAATTGCATTAGGCCATTTTATTTCTTAGGTGCATTGCTAATTTAAATTTTATGTGGTTGCATATCATATGTTGGCTCATAATTATTTATTTAATTATGTTAAAGTGGTGTAGGTAAGGGGAAATTAATGGATTTAACTTATACCTTAACCTAAACAAAGCATAAAATCAAACTAATTGTTCCAAAATTAAACTAAACCAAGTCACACATGTGGGAGATGGGTTAGGACCAACAAACTCTTTTCATATTTCCTAAGTCAAATCAAATTCAAAAATAAAAATTTTCTTAAAGAATTTTGATTCATTTTAAATGATCTTATTCTATAGGATTATCCTTAGGAAGTAATTAGGGTGAATGAAGTCATGTGCTTACATCCATTATTTATTTCCAAGCATGCTAATTGTTGTTTTCCATATGAAATCATGCATTTCTTTCTTTTGAAAAATTAATCAAATAAAATGTTTCCTTTTATGTCAAATTGCATGTTTTGGCTAAAGTTAAGAATATGAGTGGCTATTATCACTATTAAACCAAAAATTATTTTTTTAACCTATGAATCAAAGATTATGAATGAAGTGATGCTACTTGTAAGTACTTATAACCTTGCATGTGATTATAGCATAAGATGTGTTTTATGTTATTTCCTTCTCTTCTCTTAACATGGATTTCAATAGGATTTGTAAAGTGTATAGTTCATTTGAAAAGAACATAATACTCACTTAAATCTATTCCTAAGCATTTCCATATTATGACTTAAGAAGGATCTTCATATTACACATGTAAACTATGCAACCAAATCAAACATAAAATTCTTTTGCATGATTCTTTATCCATTTGATCTTTTGTGCACATTTACATGTATTTAAGAAAAGTGGTATATTAGTCTGGAAATCCCGGAGCTACAAGTCTTTAAGTAGCCCTAAGTAGGTATTGTACTTTACGCCCCTGGTGTAGAAAATAATGGCACCGTACTCACTTATGTCTTTTATACATGTGGATGTGCATTATGTTAATGGATAAAGAATGCCCCTTTTCTACATAATAAGGCATGCATTCAAGGAATATAAAAAATTTCCATATTATATCTCTTAGCATTCATCATCAAGGCATGCTAAACTTTGCATTACATGTATAGGTATGCTTAAGATTTAGTCATATGCATGGTATACATGGTGCAAAGAAATAAATGGTTATGTTATGTGATAGTAATTCACCTTAATCAATCCTATGATATCTTTCTTATTGAAAAGGGTTGTTTAGTGCAAATCTAAACTTAGGGTTAATTAAAACACATAATAAAATATTAGCTTAAAAATTACTTAAGGTAGGGATGAAAGAGAAGTTCTCTTTTCTTTTCTTCTCTTCATAATATTTAGTAACTAAGTGTAGGTTCATTCAAACCAAATCAAATCATCAACTAAAATTGACAAATCAACTAAATTACTTAAACTAAAAGCACCCTCTAAATTAAACCTTTCACACTTAAAAAATTCTAACATTAAAGCTTAGCTAAGATATGCCACACAAGTCTTAAATGGCACACCCATTAGGCTATGTCACCATTTCTAGATCTATGTTAGGGCGATGCATGATTTGATGCCTGATTTTATTTTGTGATGTAATATTTTTAGACAAGATGTTAGAGTGCATGTGCGTATAGTAGATGATAGGGCGATCTTAGCCTAAGCATGTCTTCTGCAGGGGATTGTGCTTAAGTGGTGTTGTAATAAAAATGTAAAATACTTTTATTGTGCAGGTTTCCTATACCCCTAAGCATAACCCAAATTAAGACAGAAGAACTTGGTTACCTATGTGTGGGGTGTTATGCCCAAATTATTCATATAACTGCTTGGGTTGTGTGGTATGTTTAGCTAATCTCTATTTTGCAGGTTTAGTTAGATTTATCTTTCCCATTTTAATGTAAATTTTGTAATTAAGATTTAGAATGAATATTATGGAAAAATTAAAGTTAACATTGGTAATAAGACCATGGCTTATGTACCATGTGAACCCTTGGAGTAAACTACATCCCAAGTCAAATAAAGAGAGCAAGAAATGAAGAAAGAAAGAAATGAAGAAAAGAAGAAATGAAGAATTGAAGAATGAAGACCCCCATAACATGAATTTTTTTTATTGTAATTATTCATTTGTGATCCGGGTTGTATATGGGTAGAGCTTGGCTACCCACATTTGTTTTCGGGTTGTGCAGTGGTACCCGACCACATTGGCCTCTTATTCTTTTACACTAGCTTTATAAAATTATTTGATGTTTGTTTAGCTTGTGTATTAGTTATGGCATGATTCTTCTATTTCTTAATTGCTTGATGATTATTGAATGGCATGGATGCAATTAGACTCTTAGGGAAAAATAAATTTTCTATCAAATTAATTAACTCAAAATTAAATTAAATAACTCATAACCTTACCTAAAGCCTAGGACATAAATCAAGATAATAAAAGATTTAGCAACCCCTTAGCTGGATGTTGTATGTCTCACATCATGCATAAAAATATATTGCTTCACTCTTGCTAATGGAGGGCTTCCACTTTTTCCAGAGAAAGTGGCATGACCTTTGAGAGCTATGGTGGAAACACACCTCCTTCATTTTAATTTTAGCCTATAATCAATTTCTCAAGCATTAGGCATATGAAATCGCATAGCCTGTGTCAAATAAAAGTGTCCAAAAATAAAAAATAAAATTTAACAAAATTTGCATTAGACTAAATCATTTATTCATGCCCTTCATGATCTAGTCTCTTAAGGAGTGTGTTTAAGGACTTAGTCTCCTTTCTAAATAAACAATAGCTTAGCCATCTTGCAAAGCATAAGACTTGTCGATATGTATTTAAAATCTTAGGAGGAGTTAGTTGGCAGACACCTCTAGGCGATTGTAAGTCTAGCAATCGTGTGGTTTATTCTCTTTTATGAAGATAATTCATATACCCATTTTTGCCTTAGATTTTGGTCGTACTTTGGCCTCGCTAAATCTCCCTAGATTTAGAATCCGAGGTTGTTGTTACCCTTTGTAGGCTACAAGCATAAATCCTCACCTCTTAGGCATTTCCATGATCTTGTGTTGTGGAATTGTAAGCTTTAGATTTATAATAAAATTTAAACTCAAACATATAATTCTCCTCAATTTCAAAAATATAAAGCCTAACCATATGATAGTTCGGGATGCTCGTTAGGTTTCCTAGCATCATGAGCATCCCCTATTTATCTCCCTTTGATTTTGATAATAACTCTCTCCTCTTGATCAATCCCACTTGATTTTTCTAAAAATAACCAATTTGTTGATAGTCCTATCTTTGAAATCTTTAGAGACAACGATCATTTACCTTAATCGAGAGTATTCTTAAGGAATCTCATTCTTTAAGATGTAATTAACTAATGGGGCTTGCCTTCATAGGGAACTTAAAGGGAAAGATCTCTGGTACATTTGAAGACCCATTGTTCTTAGAAGTTCTTATCAGGTGATTAGGTCCATTGTAGGATGGTGACTTCTATCTCTAGAGATAGTACATCATTCCTCAATGTCGCACCCGATCACCCTAATGAGTACATCTGTGGATCTACGTGGTGTCCCAACTATATTTTTTTTTCAAAGTTTGAAAAAGAAACACCAGAGTCATGCACCTTAGAACCTGCATTTTGTTTACTATTGGATGTTTTCTTCTACCAGACACATATGGGTCAGAGGTCCATTTGCAGTACCTACCATTATTAGAAGATATTGACTCATTCAATAAAAACTCATTGGGAGGAGATGTATTAGCACATATGTACAAAGAATTGCATGAGTCCACAAAGTTGAAGCACACCTTGGCGGTTGCTTGCACTTATTACAAGTTTAGTCTTAGAACATATACATGTTTGTCGGCCTACATAATAGGTACCTTTTTCAGCGAAATTAGATGGGCTGAGCATTGGTTGTAGGTGGAATGAAGGCTACATATGAGAGATGACACTAGCTTATGTTAGAATCCACAAAGATGAGATTGATTGATTGCTACAGAGCCAACTTTATTTGTGTGCATAATTTATTTGTAAGGTTCATTATATAGTTACCTTATATCCTAAATTTATTCTTAAATTATTAGGTGGTTTTGGGAATATATAGACATCAAATATGTATACGAGTTGCTGATATTTGCTTAGACAAGAGATATAGCTTGCTAGGGTACCTGTAATCAATTGGAAAAGAGTTGAGCGATACCTTCCAGACCGTGTACTTAGACTGTTTGGTCTACCTCCAAAAGTTAATGTGACCTAAATTGATTCTACCTTCAAGTGAATGGATGGTCGAGGGAAGGCTGACGTGGATTGGTTGGACTACCATAAGGTATATATCTCACAGTGGGAGAATATACATGATCTGATTGTCGCAACAAATGATACTTCACGGGATATTAATCCGGCAATCAGTCAGTACATGAGGTGGTATCGGTCTTGGGCTTCCCTGTACATATTGAAGGCTCTTACGATTCCACCTACCAGTTATTTCCCTCGAACACCTGGAGAGCGACTTATGGTAAGCTCACAAAAAACTTTGTCAAATTACATTTCTATATTAAATGATTATTGAAAACATGCCTTTATTCTATTGCATGAGCATATTTTGGATACACAAGATATATTCAAATCTTATTTTGGAAGAGATGAAGACACAAAGTTTCAACATTCAACCAATAAGTATGAGAAATTATATAAGGAGCTTCGATAAAGTATGCACATTTAAGATAACAGGTACATGTGTACTGATGATGCAAGTAGTTCTTCTACTGCACCTTCAATTAGTCAGCCAGATACTTGAGGGGTAGGTGTGATCCCATCATCCATCCCAGATGTAGGTCTATACATTTATACATTTGTTATTATACCTCCGTACTCATATCTGGAAGTCATATTGAGTTTACGTTTACTTGAGTCATGGCGGTACCATCTATTGTCCTCCTTTATATGCCTCGTATGCATGGAGTGTATCCCACTCTCCCCTTTCTGCCACAAGCATCTCTAGAGTTACTCGAGGTTACACACCTTGATGACTTACAACAGACCACCGAATAGGTTGAAAAGGAAGTGTAGTGGCGACAAAACCATTTGCAAGGATTCTTGGCTATACACTCGAGTGGCACAATTCCAACATTTTATAGCAATTTTTCTATTTCTCTTATGTACATGTTCTATTTTCTATTTTTGTATATGTGGTTTGTACTGAGCCATGTTATGAAGATGTATTTTGACATCTATACTTTGTAGTAAGTTATTTTTTATTAGACATGCCATGATTTATATTTATTTTGATGTGTTTGTATCCCTTAGAGAGAAATTACTTATTTTCGTTAAAATTCATATATATATATATATATATATTGATATATACACACACACATTAAAAGTAAAAAAAAATTAATCTCATTAATTATTTTGTAGAACTTCAAGTTTTCATGCTTCACAGGTTATACATGCTTATATAGCTGAACTGTAATTCTGTAGTGATCATGTATTGAATGTGTCATATACTGTGCTTGTCAATTGTCTATCACAAATAAAATCATAACTATGGACACTGAAATGTCGAACAAATGTCAGAATTGCAGTTTACCAAGCTAGAATCGCAAAGAGTTGTCAACATGAAAGTCCTGGAGAATTTTATTAGCTTTCCAACGACACTAAACTTGCTCAATTCTAACACTAAATGAGTCTGATACAGACAAAATGTGGGGCAATGTATGTGTCTTTTGGTTCCACACAACAAAATGCTGAACACATGTTCGAACTACGGCTTACTGAGCTGGAATCACATATATTTGTCAACATAAAAATCATGGAGAATTTTGTTACCATTCCAGTGATGCCGCTTGCTCAATTCGACAGATTGGAAAAAAAGTGCCTAAGGTTTCTATTTCACTGCGAAAGCTGCGTTAAATTGTACCTAGAATCGTAGATAGTTATCAACATAAAAGTCATGAAGAATTTTTTTATCTTTCTAAGAATACCAAGATTGTTCAATTTTGACACCGGATGAGTCCAATATGGCCAAAAAAGTGTGGCAATGCATAAGGTTTCTATTTCGCTCCATTCAAAACCGAGCGTTCGCAAAAACTGTGGCTTACCGAGCTAGAATCGTAGATAGTTGTCAACATAAAAGTCATGAAGAATTTTGTTATCTTTCTAACGATACCAATCTCACTCAATTTTAAAGCCGGATGAGTCCAATACGGCCAAAAAAGTGTGGCAGTGCATAAGGTTTCTGTTTTGCACCGTATAAAACTGAGCATTCGCAAAAAGTGAGGCTTCCTATGTTGGAATTTCAGATAGTTTTCAACATAAAAGTTATGAAGAATTTTGCTACATTTCCAACAATACCAAGCTTGCTCAATTTTGACATCGGATGAGTCTCATATGGGTAAAAAAGTGCGGTTGTGCATAAGGTTTCTATTTCGCACCGTGAAAAAGCGAACGTTCACAAAAACTACGGCTTACCGAGCTAGAATCGCAGATAGTTGTCAACACTAAAGTCATGAAAAATGTTGTTACCTTTCCAATGATATTAAGCTCGCTCAATTTCGACATCGGATGAGTCCGATATAGGTAGAAAAGTGCGGATGTGCATAAGGTTTCTATTTCGTGTAAAAGAGCATTCGAAAAACTACCGCTTAATAAGCAAGATTCATTAAAAATTGTCAACATGAAAATCGTGTAGAATTTTGTTACCTTTCCAACAATGGAAAGCTCACTCAAATTTAACACCGGATAAGTCTAATACGAACAAAAATGTGAGGTTGTGTTAAATTTATTTTTAAAAAAATTTGAGACAATGCCAATCACCCGTTGAACGGGTGACTGGCGTTGACGTTGCATCCATGTTGGCACTTGTGCCACGTTCAATGGGCAACTAGGCCTATTTCTAAATTTTTTAATGTGTTTAATTAGCTAATTTAGATTTTAATTAAGCCTAATTATAAAATTTAGCGGAGAAAATTTTTTCTACAATTGATTTTAATTACTTGGAGATAGTTATTATGATAAGTTTTTGTACTAGTTGATTTTTTAAATAATGATTAGATAAAGATATGTAAGTTGTATTTTGTGAAATGTGTCTCTTATGAATATCTAGGAATAAAACTTAGCACATTTCGCTGACTTTTTTATTATTTGTAGATATATGTTTGTGCATTTTGATTAAAAAAGAAAATATTTAGTCTGGCCTCTTATATATTAATTTAAAGTTATATATTTATTATTAGTTGTTTGGATTTATATTTAATCATTTTGTTCTAAATTTAAACAGAAAATCACTATATAAATAAAAATAATCTCTATTTTAAAAATAAAATACAAATCAAATCAACCAATATATATGTCCAATTCAGTTTTTTGATTTAAACCAATTAATGTATACTCCTAAGTAATATGTGGGGATTTTATGAGATCAAATCTCTCTTTTGGTTGGCCGAACACAAAGTCTCAAACAAATAAATTTCTTCAAATATTTTTTTTTTATTTCAATTTCAATTCGACATAAAAAAAGAAAAATGAAACTCTAATAATCTTACGTGATACAATCAGGGCAGTGAGGTGCCGTGTGGATTTCGACACCGAAGAGAGCCTAGTCATCATCATCCACCAAAAAACAACAGCATTTGGATAGAGCTTCTTCGTCTCCACCAAAAATATGATCAACTCCGATCAATAAGTCTAAAAACTTGGAAAATTCCAAGCCATAAAATTCAGAACCAAAACTGAGAGTCCAGGCCAAAACAAGGAAGAAACCACCTGCAAATAGCAATTACATGAGAGGCCCAAAATCCAAAGTCCGTAAAAAATATTAGGAAATGACAAAATGCTGAATAGCAGCCACTTGAGAACCTTGTTTCCATTGCATGAGTTTGGCATGAAGTGTTGTTTTGATTTTGTAGACACATGTAAAAACAGAAGCAAATTTCTTTGCCAATTTTCTGCACATTTCTTTCCCTCCATAAATGATATAATATAATGCAGTTAATAGTAAGAAAATAGATATTCTCAAAACCTTTGAAATATTTTCCATGTCAGCTACAAACTGCAAGATTAGAGGCATAGTTATAATGTGGAAGAATCATGAAGTCCATGGAAGACCTCTATTAAGAAAATATGATTTTCACATTCATTATCTGCATGACAAAGGAAACAAATTTTTGGCAACAAGGACGTTCCTTCTGGCTAAGTTATCCATAGTTTTTAGGTCATTACAAATGACAAGCCAAGGATAATCAAGCAACAAGCCTTTTATGGGAAATCCAACTAGAAAATTTTCTCATTGTTATAAAAATGTAGCATTATAAAGTTATTACAATATGGAACCTTGCAACCTTTTAATAACATCAACTCCTTCCTTTGATTTAAAGAAATTTAACTAACAATATTAATGATATGTGGAAAGCTAGAAAAGTAATGTAGAGACAAACCATTAGGAGAATTAATCTTATTAAGATACACAGTGGATTTTATTCCATGAGATAAGATGAATGTTTTCCTTCAATTTTATGAGAATTTCAATAATATATTGTAGAAACGAGCAAAATATTTTTCAATGATATTTATTTGGATTTTTTTTTGTTGAGAAAATTGAATGTGAAAGCTCAAGTAAATCATAGGAGTGAAAGGATCCTTGACTATATAGTTAAAAAGAGAATTATTTATTTTAAATTCATAAATTTGAGTAATATATTTAACAATTTATCATGGACAACTCTTTTTTTCAAAAAAATCATAGATTATATTATTAACACTAAAGAAGAAGTATTAGAACTATAAAATAATTATAATTTGAAAATTTTGCTTCAACAAAATAGAAGTTATTAAAGAAGTTTTAAATATTTGACTTCAACTTTGTAATTGGGCTTTGAATTAAATTCATGGGCATCAATCAGGATTGATCTGATTACACATGATTAGCCAAAATGGCAAAGATTGGCATTCTTCAGCCTACAATGATGTAGGTGTAAGAAATTTTTTATTGTATTCGTTAAAATTTCTTTTCTTAATCATTCAAACAACATAATTGTATAAACTCTTAAATCCAAGATCTTGAACAAAGTAATTTTCACAAATCTTCAATTAATAAATAAATCACATACCTTGATTTATCATGAATTCATTTAATTTGTGAAACTTGAGTTTCTCTTCCATCACCCAAATTTTCTTCATGTAATAATCTTAATGGAGAGATACTTAAAGGGGAAAGAGTTTCTCTATAAAGAGGTGTTTTATTTGATCAAATGATACATAAATGATAGGTCAAACTCTCTCTTGACCAATGAGATTTAAATACATAAATAATTGTTAAATAATAAACTAAATAATAATTAATGTGGGCCACACGTCAAAATTAATTACATAATTCTTATATTGCGACTTTGCTCATATAATATTATTCAATTTAAAGATTTAATAATTATATATAAACATAATGCACATTATATGTCAAATATTTTTCTTAATTTGGTCAAATCATAATTCATTATTAAGTAAAAATTAATAGGGATCATGACGGTTATATTCCATTAGTGC
Source organism: Cymbidium sinense (assembly GCA_021442155.1). NCBI lineage: Eukaryota > Viridiplantae > Streptophyta > Magnoliopsida > Asparagales > Orchidaceae > Cymbidium > Cymbidium sinense. Next base: position 105,871,491 of record CM038222.1, read on the forward strand.
GGCAGATTTCTTTCCATCTATCACAACATTAATATTATACTTAATATAATCTATAATGAGAGATAATCATAATGGTCCAACATTAATGTCTTTATAAAAGACAAATCTTGTTAATATTTACATAATTCTTTCATGCATATACATTCAAATATAATAAAACAAGATGTGATAATATATCAAAAATAGTTCAATAAAGAGCTCAGAGAGTCAAATACATAAAGAGCATAATAAATTCAATAATGCTTTTTAATAATGCTCATCTTTTCAACATGTTAATTAAATAGTTTAGATTACAATCCTTTAGTTAAAGGATAAACAATCATAAGATTAGTGCTAATGTGCGCAAATGACACTCTCTGTTTCTGAACTTCTTCTTTAATGGCAAAGTATTTCAATTTCATATGTTTTGCACCCTTTGAATACTTGTCGTTCTTAGAAAAGAAGACTGCTACGACATTATAATAAAATTTCAACAGCTTGGCAATACTGTCGACAACTCTAAGCCTTGAAATGAAATTCTGCAACCATAACCCATGAATTGTGGCTTCAGAATATGCCACAAACTTAGCTTCCATAGTGAATAGTGAATCGCGACAATGGGTAGCTATGAATGAGATAGCTCCTCGGTGGTATGAAAAATAGCCAAATGTAGATTTTCTAGTATCCGCACATCCAACAAAATCTGAATATGAATATCCAATCACCTCAAGATGGTCAGATCTCCTATAAGTGAGCACATGTTCTTTTGTTCCTTGCAAATATCATAAAACTTTCTTTGTAGCCTTCCAATGAGTAATTCTTGGATTACTTTGATATCTACCCAACATTCCCACACACAAAACTAATATCTGGTCTCATACAAGTCTGAGCATACATAGGATTTCCAACAATAGATGCATAAAAAATTTGTTCCATTTTCTTACGTTCCAATTCATTCTTTGGGCATTGCATAAGACTGAAATTTTCTCCTTTCTAAATTGGAACAATACTTGTAGAATACTTTTTCCATTTTAAATCTCTCTAAAACTTTATTGATAAATGCTTTATGAGATAATCCTAGTAATCATTATGATCTATCACGGAATATTTCAGTTCCTATCACATAGGATGCCTCTCCCATATCTTTCATTTCAAAGTTTTTGAGGGAAATTTCTTGGTCTGATACAATAATCCAAGATCATTAGTTTTAAGCAAGATATCATCAACATATAAAATCAAACATATAAACTTACTCCCACTGACTTTTAGATATATACATCGATCAACAATATTTTCTTTAAATCCAAAGGTAGTAATAGTATCATTGAACTTAAGATACCATTATCGAAGCTTGTTTAAGTCCATATATTGATTTCTTAATTTTATACACCATATGTTCTTTTCCTTTAATTGAAAAACCTTCAGGTTGATTCATATAAACTTCTTCCTCTAAATTTTTATTTAGAAAGATAGTTTTCACATCCATCTGATGTAGCTCCAAATCATAATGAGCCACTAATGCAATAATAATTCTTAATGAGTCCTTTTTGGAAATATATGAAAAATTCTCTTTATTGTCAATGCCATCTTTCTGAGTAAAACATTTGGCAATAAGTCTGGCTTTATATCGATCTATATTGCCATTAGAGTCACGATTTGTCTTATAGACCCATTTGCATCCAACTCTTTTAAAACTTTCAGGCAATTCAATGAGATCCCAGACATTATTGTGATCCATTGATTTTAACTCTTCTTTCATAACATCTAACCACTTTTTAGAATTAATACTTTTTAATGGTCTGTATAAATGAAACTGGATCATCATCAATTCCTAAGTCAAATTCTAACTCTTGTAAATAAACAAAATAATCATCCAAAATAGCAAATTTTCTTTCTCTTTGAGAATGTCTTAATGTTATTTCTTGTGGTTCATCAATTATAGATTTATTGGTGATAACTTCATTATGTGGTGTATGTTCATTCATTTGTTGTTCTTGTAAATTGTCAAATTATTCAACAATTGTAGGGACAACAACTTTAGAAGAAGTAATTGATAAAGGAATTTTTTACTTTAGCTTCTTCAATTTTCACATTTCGTAGTTCTATACTCCCACTAATATCACCATTTTTTTAATGAACTTAGCATTTCCAATTTCAATAATTTTTATACTGTAATTAGGATAGTAAAATCTATACCCTTTAGATTTTTTTGGATAATCAATGAAATGTCCACTGATTGTTCTTGAATATAGTTTCTTTCCATGTGGATTATAAATTCTTAATTTTGCTAGGCAACCCCAAACATGAAGGTGTTTTAAACTAGGCTTCCTTCCTATCCATAATTGAAATGGGGATTTTGAAACTACTTTACTAGGAACCCTGTTTAATAAATATACAACAATTTTTAAAGCATATATCCACAATGATAAGGGTAAGCAGATTAACTTAACATGCTCCTAACCATATCCATTAAAGTACGATTACACTTTTTTGCAACACCATTTTGTTCTGGTATTCCTGGCATTGTATATTGAGCATAATGCCACATTTTTTAAGAAATTTAGCAAATGGACCAAGGCATTGTCTAAATTCATCATGCCTTCCATAATATACACCACCTCTATTAGATATTATAATTTTTGCTTTTCTATCTAATTATCTCTCAACCTCATTAATAAATATCTCAAAAGCATTTATTGACTGAGATTTCTTATGTAACAAATATACATAGTCATAATGTGAAAAATCATTAATAAAGGTGATAAAATACTTTTCTCTACCAAAAGTTGGAACAACAAAAGGTCCATAAATATCAGTGTGTATAATCTCTAAAAATTGTGCGCTTCTTATGAATGCTTTATTAACTGTGTGTTTTACAGATTTATGTTCAATACAATCCATACATATACCAAAATCAGTGAAATTTAAATCAGGAAATCTAAATCAAGAAGAATTTCATTCTTTACTAATCTTTGTATTCTTTCTTTAGATATATGATCTAAACATTTACGTCACAAATATGTTGATCTTTCATCAACCAAACCATGTTTCATTCCAATATTATGATGCAAGGTCAATAAAGTTTCAGCAAATAAATTATCAAGCTTTAATTTATATAAACCATCACAAATAAGACGAGAGCCAATAAAATGATTATGCTAAAAAAACCTGAAACATCCATTTCCAAACTTAAAATAATATTCAGTTGTATCAAGTTTAGACAATGAAACTAAGTTTCTAGAAATAGATGGAACGTAAAGAGTTTGAAAAAGATCTAACTGATATCTAGTATCTAAAATTAAGTGATATGTTCCAATGGCTTCAACCGGAGCTTTGAGTCGATTACACATGAAGACAAACTTTTCATTTGGCTTTATGGTTTGAATCATAAGGAATCCATGCATCACATTAGAAACATGTGTGGTACAACCAGAATCAATCCTCCAAGTTTTATAAGGAACTTTTGTCAAATTTGATAAGAAACATACAAAAGCACTTGGCTTACCTTTCTTTTCAAACCAAGATTTATGTTTCTGGAAATCTTTCTGATGGTGTCCATGCTTGTGATAGAAATGACATCTATCATACTTATATACCTTCTTTTGGATTTGAATAGATGACACATTAGCCTTCTAGTGTCCTTTATTGCCCTTAGCATTTCTCTTAATTAGTTTTCTTTTAATTTCTGATTGTCCCATGAGATTAACTGAGTGAATCTCTTTATTTCTTAAGCCTTGTTTCCTCTTAAATAAGCATACTTTGTAATTCATCCACATTCCATTTATCTTTAATAGTATTATAGTTTATTTGGAATGAACCATATTCAATAGGCAAGGAATTAACAATAAATTGTACAAGAAATCTTTCACTCACATTCATTCCCATGTTGTTTAATCTTGCCGTAATATTTGTCATTTCAGTGATGTGCTCATGCATGGTACGTGAACCATCAAACTTCATGATGGTCAACATACCCATTAATGTCTCACCACATGACTTATCAGCAGACTCATACAGAGATAAATATTTCACATACTTCATAAATTCTTTTGTATTATCAATTTTGGGAATTGTTAGCTTAATGATTTATGCTACAGTCATTTGCATAAACATTAAGCTAAGTCTATTTTATCTTTCCCGAGTATCATAAAAAGACTTTTGTTCATTGCTACTAGTAGCAATAATAGCAGCAGACTTATCATTAAGGAGTGCTAAATCAAGATCAATGACACCCAAATGGAACTGAATTTGTTCACTCTATTCATTAAAATTAAGCCCGTTGAACATCATAATAGGCGAAGCTTGCGAATGAAGAGTAACAGAAGTAGATGCTGTAAAATACTAAATGCTCACATATTAATGTTTGAGTTATAAACACAAACAAATAAAATAGATTCAGATAACATTCATATAGTCACATAAATGCATATTGAAGTTCCTCTTTGGGTGATATTGTAATAATAAACATAATTGATGCTTAATATCAATTTCACATAATTGGTAATTATACATACTTTAATTAAATATATTTTCAATCTTTGGATATGTTAAACACATCTAGTTAAGTATATTAATTAACCATAAATATGCTCATGATTACAAATCAACTAATCAACCTTTGGGCGATCCTTAAATAATTTATAATCATTGAACTTTAATTACTCATAATATATTTAGAAAGTTCATTAAGTCATTTCATTATTAGCATCACATGCTCATGAGTAATTAAATAAATTTAATTTGATATTTACAAAAACTTTCTAATTTGATCACTTCGGTGATTAACAAATTATGCTTGATTTGTAAATATCAAATTAAATAATGATAACAAAAATTATTTCAATTGAATGAAAAAAAGTGTAATAATTAGTAAATCCAAATAATTTGTCCTTTTTTGTTATATATATTTATACATATATATAACTTCACATAAGTAAATCTAAATTCAATAATATTCCTATTAAATATATAAACATTTATAAATACAATAATGTTTAACCTTTTTGCTGTTACATAATAGATGTAAAATCTAAATGCAGATTAACATCAATAATATAACAACAATGTTAATTTTTTTTTTTTTGGAAAAATTTGAGGGCAAAAGCCCAATGTATTCCAAAATGTAATGTATCAAGTACAGGAGAAGAACAGGGTGAGAAGACTATAAGAAAGTAAAACAGACTACACTGACATACTTAAGACAACCTACAGTAACATGAAGCAAACTACACAAAGCTGACCTTAACTATGTAGCAGAAAATCCAAAAATAATGGACTCAAAAATATAGATCCCCTGCGGTTGACTCCTTCTGCCATCCAACGGATCACAGATCAAAAACCTTGTAGAAAGGGTAGGAACCCCACAACAAAACTATTTGCAGATACTCCAGAAGGTGTGCTCAGCTGCAACAGGTATAAAAACCATTAGCATGAAGCTCATCAAGTCCATTCCAAAAACCGTTTTTCCTGTATAAACCCAAATAAGAACAGGCCAGTCTTCACTGTAAAAAAAAAAACAAAGTATTTTCCCGCCAGCACAAACCATACTCCTCGTATACATCTAGCCAACAATAACAAGCCATAGTATAAATCCAATCCACTGTCTAATACCAATTCCAACACCGCATTCGGTATAACTCCAAACCGAGAAGCTATAACCGGAAGGAGAGAATCCCTCCCTGTAAACAACAAAACAAAACTGCATACACAAAACTCCCATCCATAATATAATGCAGTAGTTATAAATTATAAATTCTGGACTCAGACTTTGATAAAAACCAGGAAAGATCCAACACGAAGCACGGTGAGCGGCAGATCGACCCTCAGGTTGGTGAAGCATAACTCCATCCAAGGTTCTTGTAATGAGCATCCAAGGCGTATATTTGAATACCCATGGGTAAACATAAAGTGTCATCGTCAGATTTCTCGATCGGCGACCATGTCCGAGATCCCAAATCGGCATTTATCGGTCCAAGCGACATAGTATAGCGAGAAATGAGTAATAGGCGATGGCATAGCGCATTAGGATTAAATCCTATTCCTCCAACTTAAAATAATTTGCATAACACGGCGGGCGGACTCATTAACCTTCCATCTTCTTGCTATTTTAAAAGCAATTCTATCTTTAATTTGATCGAGTAAGTCAGTGAGGGAAGAAACAGTATGAGTAATAAGCCTTTTGTTTCTTTCTCTCCAAATACAGTAGACTAAAACAGCAGTGGAAAGAAAGTGTATCCTTTTGCTGATTTTATGCACATTTGGTTCCAGACTATTCAGAACTTGTTGCAAAGTAGATTGCATTAAAAAGAAATTGCCATTGGGAAGAATACTTCTAATCAGATGCATCGAAAATGGACATTCAAAGAAGAGATGTGAATGTGTTTCAGAATTAGTAAAACAAAACCTGCATATTGTTTGGATACCGAGCCCTCTTTTAACAAGCAAATCAGATGTTTTTAACCCCCCTAGATAAGCCATCCAACAATAGATAGGATAATTAACAGCACAACCTGAAAACTAGATATTTTTAAACCAATTAACAGAAGGTAAGTTCTCAAAGAGAGCCTGTTTGAAATCCCGATTAGTGGGGTTACGCAGTAAACCCCAAGCAATCCAGTCCTCACCACCCACAATAGGTATAGAAGCAATAGTAGCATATAACAGTGGATATTCAACAGCAAAAAAAGATGGAATTCTCCAATGACCATCAGAAATAAAAGTACAAAGCTTTGCATCTTTATAAATATGTTGCAAGTGACGGTCATTAGAATCCCATACATTAACCATAGATTTATTCTCACACCAAGGATCAAAGAGCAAAGAAAATGTTTAACCGTTCCCTATGTGATAGTTTAATTTATCACAATAGCGATTTGCATACAATTTCATTTCCTTCCACATAGGGGAGACTTTGTGAATAGAGGGATTCCAAATAGAACCATATTTCTGATTACACCATTTCGCAAAGAGTGATTCCTGCTTTAAAGTTTTCCACATTGTTTTAATTTTACATAATGAATTAAGAGAGAAAGCGAGAATGCCTATTCCACCTTTCTCCTTGGGGCGAGGTTTTGTCCCATGATATAGTAGTAAGTTTGTTTGAAACCCCATTATGATAGAAGAATCTTGAAGTGAGAGAGTAAATTTGCTTTAAAACACCTTTGGGAATGATCATAGATCTAAACCAATAAGATATGAAGTTGTTAACTGATGATCGAAGTAATTGCAACCTTCCTCCAAGAGACAAGAACTTACATTTCCAACCAGCAAGCCATCTTTGCAATTTGTCAAATAAACTTGAGAAGTTCATGAGTTTAGGAGATCCCAAAGTTAAGGGAAGACCCAAATATTTGATAGGAAAAACACTTTGAGTAATATTAAGTATATTACAAAGATTTTCCACCTCCCTAGAGCCTTTAGAAAAACAAATGAGGGATTTATCCAGGTTAACAACAAGTCCTGTATATTTTTTTAATTCCTCAAGACAAAATTTCAGGGAGCCCACTGAATGGCTATCAGCAGCACCAGTCACTAAGAGATCATCAGCGAAAAGTAAATGAGAAATTTGACAAGTTCTAGCAATAAGAGGTCTATATCTAAATAAATTAACCTTTCTATCAATTAAACAGGAAAAAGTGTCAATGGCTATGGTGAACAAGAATGGGGATAAGGGACATCCTTGTCTGAGACCAAATTTTGAAGAAAAGTAACCTTTGATTTCCCCATTTATAATCGAAAGGAATATCGATACATGCTTTCACCCAATTAATAAATCTACTAGGAAACCCAATAGATTTAAGTCTATGTAGGAGAGCCTCCCGGTTAATAGAATCAAAAGCCTTCCTGAGATCAAGTTTAGCAAGAAAACCCCATGTGATTTGTTATGAAACAACTCATTACAAATTTCACTATACATAGTGATGTTATATGTCCCTTCCTTTAACAAATGCGATTGGGCTCGATTAATTAAAGAGGAAGGACTTTCTTCATCCTAGAAGCAAGAACTTTGGCAATAGCTTTGTAAAAGTGTTGCAAAGAGATATTGGTCTATTGAGTTGGAATGTTTAACTAGGAACCAAAGTTATCAAAGAATGTTTTGACCTGCAGAGCTTTTGGGTTTTGAAAAAAAGCATTTAAAAAAAGTCGTTTCGAACTTCCCAAGAGGCAGAGAAAAATTTGGAAGTAAAACCATCTGAACCTGGAGCTTTATTCTCACTTATACTAAATAGGGCATCTTTAATTTCTTGATCACTAATATCAGCCTCCAAACCCATGATAGAATCGGCAGAGAGTGAATTCCCAATCGGGATATCCTGCAATATGAAAGAGTCAGAGGAGTTCTAAAGAGAGTGAATAGTACACAAAACTCCTCGCCTATGGAATCGATCATATAAGACACCCTTGTCGATGAGAGCTCTCTAATCACATTAGAGCTTCTCCTTTCTTGAATTGAAAAGTATAGAAACTTAAGATCATCATCAGAGGAAGTAAGCCAATGAGCCTTAGCACGTTGCTTAACCCATGCATCCTCCATATGAAGTAAACTAATGTAAGATTCTTTAATAACCTTAGCTTCAGCTAGAAGGAATTCATCAGTGGGATGCCTTTCCAATTTTTCAAGAATTTCTTTTTGATTCCATTTTGCTTTATCAATTTGGAGTTGTAAAGGTGATGAATCTCTCATGGCTTCTTTAAGTGCACTTTTAACCTTGGATAATTTGTTTGCAAGAACAAAGATTGGGTCACCAACCACAAAGGTCTTCCAAGCAGCTTTGATAACTCCCAAGAAATCGGGTGAAAGGGTCCAATAATTCCTGAACATAAACCGATTTACCCGAACAGTTGTATGGTTCATGAAGATGATGAGAGGAGAATGATCCGACGAGAGAGGAGGAGGGACTTTATAAAATAAGGAGGGGAATTTATCCAACCAAGCAGCATTGCAAAAGACCCTATCAAGTTTACAGAATATGGGATTATTGGTTTGTTGATTGGACCATGTATAGAGTAAACCTGTACTAGGGAGCTCGAGAAGTTCACAGTCTTGTACACAGGAAGAGAAGGAGAGAGTATTGGTAAGAGACAGAGGGTTACCACCCATCTTATCCTTATGGGAAAGGCCGCAATTAAAATCACCCATCAACAATCAGGGTTCCATAATTCCAACAGCAACCTCCCTAAGGGAACTCCAGAGATGGTTACGAGATTGAGCATCATTCTCGGTGTAGATACAGGTAAGAAAAAAGGGAGGGTTTCCATTAGAAGAAACGGAGCCGTGAATAAATTGATTAGAAACATCTAACGGTTTGAAATCAATACGCTCAGAACACCATTTAATCCAGATTCGGCCACCAACCGCAATCTCAAAATTGGAACAAAGACGATTGAGGGAAACATCAAAACTTTCATAAAAGAAAAGGGTCAGATAGGATTGAGTTGATCTTAGAAAGCAAAAAAGATCCAATCAATTCTTTGATAAGTCTCAAGCAATCTTACGCCTTGAGCTAGGCCTCTAACATTCCAAATACCAATTTAGGAAAATCATTGAGAAGGAAAAGAAGAGGGTTTTTACCCTTTTTTTACCTTCGATTGGAAGTCATTGGAGCTTACCGTGATATCTCCTCCATCTAGTTGACTTTGAAGTCGATATAGGATTCTTTCCTTTATCCATACCTGTCAATTGATCATACTGCTTGGGAGAAGAGGAGGAAGATCTGCAATAACACCTTGTTTTAGAGGATCACCGAGAATGGCTTCCCTAAATATGTATCCGGAGGGTGGGATGATCCAAGCCTCGTGTGTGTATGCCAGTGAGTGAGAGAGAGTGGGAGGTTGATTGAGGTCGAAGAGAACAGCTTTTTGATCACAAAGAACCTCCTTTGCAACACTAAGAGGAGTTTCATCTTCCATTATCTCGCCTTCTTCTGATAAGGCAGAGAAATTGTTTACTAGAGGAAGCACATTACGGTTGACGACTACGCTTCCTTCGTTTCGGGATACGCCGCTTTGTTGAGGTAAAACTTGATTCCGGTGACAAGAAGTATCGCTATGTGTAAACATATTACATTTAGTACAAGCCGACGGCTTCCAATCGTAAATTATTGGTTGGCTAAACTTCTTTCCATTCAAGTTGATAGGAATCGAGTCGGGAAGAACGGAGGAAGTATTAATCTGCACACAGAGACGAGCGAAGGTGATCCTAGCTTTGGAAGCCGTTAGGTTGTCAACAGCTAGAGGAATGCCAATCACACTTCCAATTTTCGAGAACCCATTCTCGTTCCAACAGCATAAGGGAAAGTTAGGTAACTTGATCCACAATGGGATCTCGGTCACCGGATCCTTAGACGGCCGGAAATCCCAACTCCACTTCTGGAAGATAAATGGCCTGCCGTTTAGAAAACAAGGCCCGTCATTCCACACAGCGTTGTAATCTTCAATACAGGTAAACTTAAATAAAAAGAAATCCCCTTCGAGAGATAACAGCTCAAGATTTCCTTTAAACCGCCATTTCTTTTTGACCGCAGCCAACAGAGATCCATAAAACGGTCATTTGCCGATGGCGTGACCAACTAGAGACAAATTCCACTCCTGCTGACCTTCCAATGATCTTCCTAAAAAAAGATACTCGTGAGGTAACAGGTGGAATGAAGGATAGCGGAAATCGCTTTTTTTTTATTTTGAGCAACTCTTTCCAATTACAATGTCCACGGATCCCTCCTTGGAAGACCCTGAACCAAATTGACGGGTAAGGAAGAAGAAAGTAACGGAAGGGGTGATTAAGAGTACCCATTGAAAGAAAAATAAAAGGAAAAAAAGGGGGGACCTGACCCCCGGCTAAGAGCCAGAGGTCAGAAAGAGAGATGAGTGGTAGAGCAGGAGAGAAATTAGTTGGATTTTTAGGGAGGAGAAGGAGGAGAAGGAAGGCGCCGGTGTGGAGCTCCAAAACGGGAGAAGCCCTAGCCGCATCAAAATGTTATAGGATTAACAATGTTAATTCAGATACATAATACTTTCAATCAAAATTAATAACAAAAGCTTTAATGGCTTTACACTTTCCAGATTTCATAACAAATGCTTTAATGGGCTTTGTACTTTCCATATTTCATATTCAAATATATAAATTGATTTTGGCTATTGACGGGTTATTTTGACGTGAAAAACATACATTTGATAATGATATAACAAAGTACTGTGCATGCAAAATTAAAAGTCATCTCAGATAAAAGTATCATTAACGGAAAATCTTAAGTTCATAAACCAAGCTCTGATACCACTTGTAAGAAATTTTGTATTGTATTTCTTAAAATTTCTTTTCTTAATTATTCAAACAACATAACCGTATAAACTCTTAAACCCAAGATCTTGAACAAAGTAATTTTCACAAACTTTCAATTAATAAATAAATCACATACCTTGATTTGTCATGAATTCTTTTAATTTGTAAAACTAGGATTTCTCTTCTTTCACCTAAATTTTTTTCATGTAATAATCTTAATGGAGAGACACTTACACATTAAAGAATAGAAAGATATTCAGTAGTTTCTTTATGAAGAGATATTTTATTTGATCAAACAGTCCATAAACGATCGATCAAACTCTCTCTTGACTAATGAGATTTAAGTACATAATTAATTATTAAAATAATAAACTGAATAATAATTAATATAGGCTACACTTCAAAATTAATTACATAATTCTTACAGTAGGTTGATGTTAGATCGCTTGAAGTAATCTAAAATTAGTTAGTGGGTTTCCCAAGAGCTTAATAAACTGATATAGGGTGTAGAGAGTAATAATTGAAGTAGATTTGAAGTTTGAAAGGCAGTATTGGTAAGCCAACACATGAGATCTTCCCAACCTAAAATATGTAGTGTTTCCTTTCAAAATATCATACAACGATGATAGACCACCTGGAAACAAATTATATATATATATTATTGTTTTCGTTAAAATTTCTTTTCTTAATCATTCAAACAACATAATCGTATAAACTCTTAAACTCAAGATCTTGAACAAAGTAATTTTCACAAACCTTCAATTAATAAATAAATCGCATACCTTGATTTATCATGAATACTTTTAATTTAGACAGGTTTCCTTCACCCAAAATTTCTTTATGTAATAATCTTAATGGAGAGATACTTACACATTAAAGGGTAGAAAAATGACTGGTAGTTTCTCTATGAAGAGACATTTTATTTGATCAAACGGTCCATAAACAATCAATCAAACTCTCTCTTGACTAATGAGATTTAAGTACATAATTAATTATTAAATAATAAACTGAATAATAATTAATGTGGGCCACACTTCAAAAGTAATTACATAATTTTTACATTCTCCCGCTTGGCACATATAATAATATTCAATTTAAAAATTTAATAATTATATACATAAACATAATGCACATTACATGTCAAATATTTTTCTTAATTTGGTCAAATCTTAATTTATTATTAAGAAAAACATTAATAGGGATCATAACGGTTATACACCATTAGTTCAAATCTACTTTATGAAGAAATATTTTATTTGATCAAACAATCTATAAACTATTGATCAAATTCTCTCTTGACTAATGAGATTTAAGTATATAATTAATTATTAAATAATTAACTAAATAATAATTAATGTGGGCTACACTTCAGAATTAATTACATAATTCTTACAGTAGGTTGATGTTAGATCGCTTGAAGTGATCTAAAATTAGTTAGTCAGTTTTTTCCCAAGAGCTTAATAAACTGATATACGATTTGAAGTAGATTTGAAGTTTGGAAGGTAGTATTGGTAAGCCAACACATGAGATCTTCCCAACTTAAAATATGTCGTGTTTCCTTTCAAAACGTCATACAACGATGATAGACCACATGAGGACTTGAAACAAATTATATATAGACCATATTAAGAAAGTGTGTCTACTGCAAATTGGTCAGTTCGATCGAATTTTTTTTGAAATTGAATAAACTGAACCAAATAACTTTAAATAATTGAACCATCCAAATAACATATAAAGCCGAACTATAATTCAATTTATTCGATTCGATTTTTGGTTAAACTGAATAATATATAAAAATTTAAAATAAAATTTATTTTTAATGAACTAATTAATTAAAACAATCTAATATATTTTATATATTAAAAATTGCTTAGTTAATTTAAAATCTATAAATCTATATAAATAATTAAGTATTTACAAACAAAATTACATTTTATATTTAACTTTTTAATTAATTTTGATTTATTCAATTTATTCGATTTAACCAATCTTTTTTTAAAAAAAAAAAACTAACTGAAAATTGAAAATCGAATAACTTGGCATTTACAACCAAAAACCGAACTGTAAGATTTAAAATCGAATTAAACAGACCAAATAACGTAGGTTCGGTTCGATTTTTCTGTTTGAACCGACTAGTGCACATCCCTAACTGCAAATATGAATAATTTCAAAATAGCCTGTTTAGACTCTAACTAGCCGACGACTTAAAAGAGGGATTGGAGTTTTATATAAAGTGTTTAAACTAAATGAATATTACTAGAATTACCTATAGGTGGAACTTCAATGTTTTTAATATGGATCTGGAGTTTGTCCGGGGTTTTAGATAGGCTTAATGCCACTAAACACCACTTAGAACTAGATTAGGTCTATTCTTGCAAGGCAACGACAACCACAAAATAAGATATCATGGGTAATGTGTGGATATTTAATAGAGTAATTAATATTTTAGGATTGAGGGAAGATCAGTGGAAAATTCAACAATAGGAAAGTATAGGTAAAACACAGAAAGTTTAAACCACTCATCAAAGTGATTTGCAAGAAAAGTTATTTTCATGAATGTAAAAAGAATATAAATATATATATATATATATATATATATATATATATATATATATATATATATATTAATTTAAATGATATATATATATATATATATATATATATATATATATATATCATATTTATATACCAATTGATATTGTACAACATAAAAATTGTGAAATTTGCAAAAGATCATAAATATTAAAGATCATGTAAAATCTAAACAACAAATTTCACAGTAAGTGATGCGTTTGAAGGACAAGCAAAAAATTTGAAAACTCAAACATGGAGAAGGAGATCAAAATTAATATTATTAATATTTTATAAAATTAATCTGAAATTTAAAATTTATTATTGGATTAATTAGGAGAATTGCTTAGTTCATCTTTAATCTATATCTTTACTAAATAAATGATTAATTAACCTATTAAATAATGATAAATTCATTAATTAAGTTTGTTAATCATCTTTAAATAGTGTATAGACTTAGAGAATTAGATTAGGATTTCTTCTCCAAATCTTTTCCCCGAAGCTTATTTCATTTAGATAAAGACTTAATTAATTTGCAAATTGATTAATGACTTAATCACTTAATTAAATGGCTTAATTAACCAAACTCAAAACCAAATTATTCTAGAACTTAATTACTTAATCTTGGGTAGATTCTTAGGTGTTTAATAACCTAAGAGACTTCAAAGGAAATTATAATAAAACTACATGTGTAAGATGGTTATGAAATTACTTAATTAAACACTTTAGCTTAATTAATATATGATTGTGAGCCAATTGCATTAGACCCCTTTATTTCTTAGGTGCATTGCCGATTTAAGTTCCATGTGATTGCATATCATATGTTGGCTCATAATTATTTGTTTAATTTTGTTAAAGTGGTGTATGTAAGGGATAATTAATAGATTTAACTTATACCTTAACCTAAATAAAGCATAAAATCAAACTAACTGTTCTAAAATTAAAATAAACCACGTCACACAAGTGGGAGATGGGTTAGGACAAGAAAACTCTTTTCACATTTCCTAAGTCAAATCAAATCCAAAAATAAAAATTTCCATAAAGAATTTTGATTCATTTTAAATGATCTTATTCTATAGGATTGTCCTTATGAAGTAATTAGGGTGATTGAAGTCATGTGCTTACATCCCTTATTTCTTTTCAAGCATGCTAAATGTTGTTTGCCATATAAAATCATGCATTCATTTCTTTCAAAAAATTAATTAAATAAAATGTTTTCTTTTATGTCAAATTGCATGTTTTGGCTAAAGTTAAGAATATGAGTGGCTATTATCACTATTAAACAAAAAATTATTTTTTCTAACCTATGAATCAAAGATTATGAATCAAGTGATGCTACTTATAAGTACTTATAAGCTTGCTTGTGATTATAGCATAAGATGTGTTTTATGTTATTTCCTTCTTTTCTCTTAACATAGATTTAAATATGATTTGCAAAGTGTACAGTTCATTTGAAAAGAACATAACAGTAACTTAAATCTATTCCTAAGCATTTCTATATTATGACTTAAGAAGGATCTTCATATTACACATGTAAACTATACAACCAAATCAACCACAAAAATCTTTTGCATGATTCTTTATCCATTTGATCTATTGTGCACATTTACATGTATTTAAAAAAAGTGGTATATTAGTCTGGACATCTCGAGGGTGCGAGGCTTTAAGTATCCCCATGTAGGTCTTACACCTTACATCCCTGGTGTAGAAAATAATGGCATTATGCTAACTTATATCTTTTCTACATGTGGATGTGCATTATGTCAATGGATAAAGAATCCCCCTTTTCCATATATAAAGACATGCATTCATGGAATATCAAAAATTTCCAAATTATATCTCTTAGCATTCATCATCAAGGTGTGCTAAACTTTGTGTTGCATGTATAGGTATGCTTAGGATTTATTCATATACATGATATATATGGTGGAAAGAAATAAATGGTTGTGTGTTATGTGATAATAATTCACCTTAATTAATCCTAAGATGCCTTTCTTATTGAATAGGTCTATTTAGAGCAAACCTAAAATTAGGGTTAATTAAAATACATAATAAAACATTTACTAAGGAAAAAATCATGAATGAATCTACCTTAGAAATTACTTAAGGTAGGGATGAAAGAGAAGTTCTCTTTTCATTTAGTAACTAAGTGTAGGTTCATTTAAACCAGATCAAATCATCAATTAAAACTGACAAATCAACTTAATTTCTTAAACTAAAACCACCCTCTAAATTGAACCTTTCACACATAAAAAATTATAACCTTAAAGCCTAGCTAAGACATGCCACACAAATTAAATGGCATTAGGCTTAGTCACCATTTCTACCTCTATGTTAGGGCGGTGCATGATTTGATGCCTGATTTTATTTTATGATGTAATATTTTTAGACTAGATGTTTGGGTGCATGTGCTTAAACTGAATGATAAGGTGATCTTAGCCTAAGCATTTCTTCTACAGGGGATTATGCTTAAGGGGCCATGTAATAAAAATATAAAATACTTTTGCTATGTAGTTGCTTATACCCCTAAGCATAACGCAAAAAAGGACAGGTGGACTTGGTTACCTATGTGTGGAGTGCTAAGTCTAAATTATTCATATAACTGCTTAGGTTGTGTGGTATATTTAGCTAATCTCTATTTTACAAATTTAGTTAGATTTATCTTTCCCATTCTAATGTAAATTTGTAATTAAGATTTAGAATGAATGTTATGAGAAAATTAAGGTGAACATTGGTTATAAAACCATGTCTTATGTACCATGTGAACCCATGGAGCCAACTACATCCCACGTCAAATGAAGAAAGAAAAAAATGAAGAAAGAAAGAAATGAAGAAAAGAAGAAAAGAAGAAATGAAGAAATGATGAATGAAGACTCCCATAACATAAATTTCTTTTTGATTGTAATTATTCATTTATAATTTGGGTTGTATAAGGGTAGAGCTCAGCTACCCATAATTTTTTTCGGGTTGTGTGGTGGTACCCAACCACATCAGCCACTTATTCTTTTACTCTTGCTTTATAAAAAATTTTGATGTTTGTTAGCTTGTGTATTAGAAATGACATGATTCTCCTAGTTTCATAGTTTCTTTATGGTTATTGAATGGCCTAGATGAGATTAAACTCTTAGAAAAAAATAAATTTTCTATCCAATTAATCAACTCAAAATTAAATTACCTAACTCATAAACTCACCTAAAGCCTAGGACATAAATCAAGATAATAAAAGATTTAGCAACCCCTTAACTCGATGTTGTATGTCTCACATCATGCATAAAAACATATTACTTCACTCTTGCTAATGGAGGGCTTCCACCTTTGCTTGAGAAAGTGGCTTGACCTTTGAGAGCCATGGTGGAAACACCTCATTCTTTTCGATTTTGGCCCATAACTAATTTTCATGTAATAGGCATATGAAATCCCATAGCCTGTGTCAAATAAAAATATTCAAAAATGAAAAATAAAACTTAACAAAATTTTCATTAGACTAAGTCATTTATTCATGCCCTTCATGATCAGTCTCGTAGGGGGTGTGTTTAAGGACTTAGTCTCCTTTCTAAAAAAACAACAGCTTAGCCATATTGCAAAGTATAAGACATGCCTGATGTATTTAAAATCATAGGAGGAGTTAGTAGGCAGCCACCTTTAGGCAGTTGTAACTCCAACAGTCGAGTGGTTTATTCTCTCTTATGAAGAAAAACTATATGCCCATTTTTTCCTTAGATTTAGGTTGAGCCTTGGCCCTCACCAAAGCTCCAAAGATTTAGGATCCGAGGTTATTATTTCTCTTTATGGGCTATAAGCATAAATCCTCACCTCTTATGCATTTCCATGATCTTGTGTTATTAAATTATAAGCCCTAGATTTCTAATAAAAATTCAACTCAAATATATAATTCTCTTGAATTTCAAAAATATAAAGCCTAATAATAGGATAGTTTGGGATGCTCATTAGGTTTCGTAGCATCATGAGCATCCCCTATTTATCTCCCTTTGATTTCAATAATAACTCTCTCCTCTTGATCAATCCCAGTTGAGTTTTCTAAAAATAACCAATTTATTGATAGTCCTATCTTTAAAATCTTTGGAGACAATGATCATTTACCTTAGTTGAGAGTATTTTTAAGGAATTTCATTTCTTAAGATGTAATTAACTATTGGGGCTTGTCTCCATAGGGAACTTAACAAAACTGATTTAAAATAAACCTTATTTTACTTTTCCATGTCAAGTAGGGAAAGCTCTCTGGTAGATTCGAAGACCTATTGTCCTTAAGAGTTCTTATTAGGTGATTAGTTCCATTGTAGGATGGTGACTTCTGTATCTTGAGATAGTACATCATTCCTCAATGTCACACTCGATCACCCTAATGAGTACATGTGTAGATCTACGTGGTATCCCAACTATATATATATAATTTTTTAAATTTTAAAGTTTTAAAAATAAACACCACAGATTTTTCTGGAGACTCCATTGAGGAAGGTACCTATCTTCATCTTTGGTAAATGACCATTGTCTCCAAGTATCAATAATGAATTTGTATTTAGTATAAGTCTGAGACTATCCTTATTTCCATTAGGACTTAGCTCATTTAATTCTTAAGCTAAGCTAGCCAACATTCTTTAAGTTTTAGGACCTCACCTAGGTATTAAAACCCTGTTGTCCCCAATAGGTGAACATAGAAATTTAACCAAAAGAATTGACTAAAAACCTTGTTGAACATCCTTAACATTTCTATGGTAAGGTAATATTCATTCTACAAGTAAGAAAAATAAATCCTTCATAAAAATATCACTTTTCAAAAGAACTTTTCCAAAATTGACATGATAAAATGCTTGCACAAAAATGTTCATAACTCAACCTCATGTAAAAATTTTCAAAATTGTTACATGTAGGATCTTTTCAAAAATCAAAGTTAAGGATCATCTTTAGAGAAGCACAAATGAACATTCTCATTTATTATACCCAAATTTATTGAATGAAGATTTCATTTCCAAATAAAATCAAAATCATCTTTCAAAAAGCACAAATGAACATCCTCCTTCATTATACCCAAATTTATTTAATGAAGATTTCATTTCCAAATAAAATTAAAATCATCTTTCAAAAAGCACAAATGCACATCCTCATTCAATATACGCAAATTATTGAATAAAAATTTAATTTCCAAATAAAATCAAAATCATCTTTGAAAAAGTACAAATGAACATCCTCATTCAATATACCTAAATTTATTGAATGAAGTTTTCATTTCCAAATAAAATTAAAATCATCTATAAAAAAGTGCAAATGAACTCCTTCATTCAATATACCCAAATTTATTGAATGATGATTTCATTTCAAAACAAAATCAAAATCATCTTTCAAAAAGCACATATGAACATCCTCATTCAATATACCCAAATTTATTGGATGAAGATATCATTTCAAAATAAAAATTAAAATCATTTCTTTCAAAATGCACAAATGAACATCCTGATTCAATATACCTAAATTTATTGAATGAAGAATTAATTTCCAAATAAAATCAAAATCATCTTTCAAAAAGCACATATTTGAAAATGAACATCCTCTTTTAATATACCCAAATTTATTGAATGAATATTTCATTTCCAAATAAAATCATATCATAAAATTGAAATTCCATTTCAATATATCTCACATATGTTGAAGTTGGAGTTTCTTCCTTTTCAAAAAGTACAAATTTGAAGATAAACCTCTTCATTCAATATATCCAAATGTGTTGGATGGAGGTTTCATTTCCAAAATAAAAGCACATCATTTGAAAGACCACTCAACACATTCCACATGAGTTAAGTTGAAATTTTATTCTTTTTAAAAAGTAAGAATCACACACAAAGATTTAATCCTTGAGAAATAAAATATGATTGGCTTCTATTTTACATACCCAAATTTGTTAAATGGAAATCTTCTTTTCAAAAAATCAAAAAAATCGAAAGACATTGGAATTCCATTTGACACACCCAAATTTGTCAAATGAGAGTTTCATTTTTCAAAAAAAAATTGAAAATAAATTGGATTAACATACCACATTTGTTAAATAAAAACCCCCACATTCAAAAATCAAAATAAAAAATCAAATACATTTAGACTTTATTTAGCATATGCAAATTTGCTAAAGTAAAGATCCCTTTTTAAAAATTAAAACACAAAAATCAAACACACTTGGATTTTCATTTAACATACACAAACCTGCTAAGTAAAGATCCAATTTCAAAACTCAAAAAAAAAAAACATTTGGACTTTATTTAGCATACCCAAATTTGCTAAGTAAAGGTCCCATTTTCAAAACTCAAAAAAAAAATTTAGACTTTATTTAGCATACCCAAATTTGCTAAGTAAAGGTTCCATATTCAAAAAAATTCAAAACAAAATACATTTGGACTTTATTTAGAATACACAAATTTGCTAAAGATTCTATTTCTAAATTCACACATGATTCACATCATGGGCAAACAAGCAAAAGAAGAAAATTATTTTCAAATAACTTATTTTTGCATACCCAAATTTGCTAAATGAGTAATCCCAAACAAAATCAATTGACCAGCTATTTTAACATACTCAAATTTGTTAAATAAAGGGGTCCCCAAATATATAAATCAAATTCAAATATGAACCAATGGAAGCATAAAAAATCTCTTCAAAATGGTTGAACCCATTTTTAACATACAAAATTTTGTTGAAAGTGGATTCTAAACTCAAAATCTCCTCTCCAATTCATTCAAAATCTCTCTCCTAAATTCAATGAACCCCACTTAACATATTAAAATTGTTGAGTGTGGGTTCAAATTCTAAATCAAATTCAAAAATCTAACATAATACCAAAATATAAAATCTGAATTGAGTTTGTTTCCAACAAATTGTAGAGTTCTAGTTTAGTCTTAATCAGTTTTTTCTCAAGTTCAGTACATTACAAATGGATGCTCAGAAGTATGTGTTTACTTTCCCCTTTGGGATGGATTTGTCCTTAGATAGTTCCAGCCTCCCACAAATTGATTTCACTCATCTAATACACTTTGACCGAGGATTTGAAGGGGCTAGGATCACTTCTAAGGGGGCAACCCACACCACCGTCAGTAGGAATGTGATGACTGGGTAAAAGCCAGTCACCCATGTTGAGATCCCTTTCGATTATGAATTTCTCTCACTGAAGAGGAAGATAGTGGAGGTTCCCATAGTGGCCATAACTCTAGTGCTAGTACGTTTAATTTTTCCCATTATTACCCAAGTATGAGCTAGTACCCACTCACTAGCTTCTTCCAAGGGGAAGTCCACCCTAGCTTCAGGAATAGTCTCCCTACCTTTAAGATAGGGTCTAGTTCCCACACTACTCCACCTAGTAGAATTCAATGCCGCAATAGGTGCCACAAGATCAAGCCGCATCATGTGCACATTGCCAAGGAGATGGAGGTATTCTCGGTTTGCATAGAGTCACCGGTACTTTCTCCTCGATGGTTCCATTTGATGGGGAGGAAGATGTTAGGAGGTTTACAGTGTTACCTCCAATTACAGCTCAGTATGAGGTAGCTACCAGAGATAGGAGGAGGTCATATGCCGGCCTAACGACAATTTTGTGCTATGTTGGCGGGGCTTACGAACGGTCAGAGTTTGATGCCCAATTTGATTTATGATCGATCATCCCTCATAGTGTAGGCGAGCATATCCATCAAGAGAGGGCCAAAGATGCCTGTGTATTAGTTCATGTTATTAGCAGAGAGAGGCAAAGATGCACGCTCTCTCCTCATAAATTTCCCGATTGGCTATTCGCACGGTCACAGAGTATTATTGGTGGTACTACCCATCATGGGAGGAAACCTCCTGCACAGAGAGAATCGGTGTTGTCTCCATCACACCACTCCACTCCACATCCTCCATCGCTAGTACAGGTCCCATCTTCCATAATTCCATCTAAAGCCATGAAGGCAACATCAAGGGAAAAGAAAGACCCACTGGTGATCCGTCTACGGCCAAGGGATCTCATTCCATCTACACCGTCGACTAAGGTAAGGTCGAGCTCTCCTACTCGACCTCCTACTTCAGTTGCGATGAAGAGGGAGTGGTGACCTTGTAGCATTATAGTCGTGCCATCACCACCACGAATGATCGGGATAGATAGCGGAGGAGAAGGAGAGTTGTCTCCGATGGCAATAATATATCCTGAGGCACTCCACCCATGGCAATTTATAGTCATGAGCATGTATCCTCAAGTGAGCATAGCCCTCACAATATTAGTACTCTAGTAGCAGGAGAGGTCAGATGTATATCTGTTCATGAGCATGATCCCACCACCAGCCAACCATGAGCATTTGTGCCTGCACAGTTGGGCCATTCCTTAGATAATATCATAGCATAGTATCTCATTGAGAATAAGAAAATCTTAGGGTATGACTGGTCTAACCTAGAAGAAGAGAAGGTTAGCTTTGATTTCAATGAAGATGATTTATTTGAAGACTCAGCAGAGGTGCATATGGTTGATACTAGGGTTCCCTCCTTTGGGATCACCAGAGTTTGGAAGGTGTTGTGGCCGAACAGGATGACACAGCCTATTTGACCCAACACCTCCTTCAATAACTTAAATAAAAGGATGAGCATATTGACAATATGGGAAAGAGGCTCAAAGATTTACTAGCAGCAGTTCTTGCACTTTATAATCAAGCCCCAGTAGCACATTCCACCATTATAGAGACCAGTCAACCTGAGTTACTACATGTCTTGGATCAACCCAAAGTTCACCTCCGATAGAGCAGGGTAGCACTAGCTTGTATAGGAAGGTAGTGGATAGTACCTCCATACATGAAAAATATATCAAGCTCATGGTTGAACAACAATTGAGAGAAGTGCTATCATAAGTCTGAGGTGGTTCATCAATTCCAAAGAGTAGACCCTACCCAGAGGAATTCGATGCTACCCAATATCCTAAGGGTTTTGATGACAGTGGGAACCCATGCTAGCATATAGCTTCGCCAGCTATATTGTAATCTTTGGTAGTGATGCACTATTGTTCCATCTCTTTGTCTACAGCTTAGTGGGTATAGCCTTTGATGGGTACGCTGAACTCCCCAACTATTCAATGAAGACTTTTGCTAAGTTAGAGCAACTCTTTATTAAGAGGTTTGCTGGAGATTAGCAAAGGGTGATTGTGGGTGATCTCGTTGTAGCACAATAACACCCCAGTGAGTCCCTCATTGATTATATTCTCAGATGACACAATTTAATCATGAAATGCAAACTGTAGATGTCTAAACAACACGCTATTGAAATTCTATTAAAGAATATTCATGGCCCAGTTGCCTTCATGCTTAAAGGTTTTACTATCAAGACATTTGAAAAGCTAATCTATAAGGTGGCTAACCTAAAAGGAGAGGCCAAATAGTTGCCTTTTCAAGATCAGTCATCAAAGCCAAAGCCCTAGAAGGTTTATGAAAAGAAGCCAAGGGCAGTAGCATCATTGGACAAGGGAAAGCAACTGACCAGGGATCAGCATGAGAGACCTCGAGCGCTACAACCTTCGCTTTCACCTCCTTTACCATTGCCTAGGCCATCCTATCGGCCACCGCAGTAACCTCCATGACCTTCACTGCCTTCTCTTCAGCCATACTCATAGCAGCGGTACACATACAAGCCCCCAAGCAGCTTTCATCTACCCGCTCTTTTGGATAAACTAAATAAAACTTATTCATTTAAGAGGGAGGTAGTCAGGAAAATATTTAAGAACCTCTTAAAGAATCTTGATTTTTAGCTACCCGAGCCTAGGAAGCCAGAGGAAATGGGCACGAGCAATGATGCTAAATTTTGTCCCTACCACCACATGCTAGGCTATGTTTTGGAGGATTGCTTTATATTTAAGGACTGGCTTGAGCATAACTACAAGTCAGGTGCAATAGTTATCCATAAGGAATATCTAGTGGAACAACCATCCAGTTCTATTAGGGTGATCCTATGGGATACATGTGATCCTCTCAAAATAAAAGAAGGTTGAGATATCTCTTTATCCCAAACCTCTAAAAAGATTTTTTTAAAGATTAAGAAACTTTCCTTGTGGGTGTTTGAGGCAGCTTGAACCTCTGACAACAAGGAAGGTTCACAAGTTGCCAAAGATAACTTGGGAAAAGAAGGAGATTAGCAGCAGTAGCAGGCATTCTTGTTTGAGATAGCCAAGTAGCGCAACCACCGACCGAGCCCAGCCTCCATTCCACCGTTGCAGCTACTACTTCAGCCGACATTTCTACTTTAGCTAGCTCTTCTACTGATAAACATCTTGTATCGGTAGATGAGGGCTCTTAATCCCTCACTCCACTTACTTTACTAGATTTCTACTATGTATCTCCTTCTAAATCCAAGAAATCATGGAATAAAGCTAGTTTGAATTACATCTTTATCACTTCTAAAGGATTTGAAGCCTAAATAATTCTTCAAGTCTAAATAATTATAACAACTCCAATCATCCTCTTTCTATTTTAGAAATAGACTTTCCTATTATGAATACTACGGGTTCACCTCTTGAGATAGACTTGGAATCATTTGATTCTGAGGGTCCTATAGGAGAAGTTGTAGGTATGCTTGTTGGGTAAGTAGAATCTTCCACTAACCCACCACAAGACATCACTAAAGTTAATCTCCATAGTGGAAAGGTTCTACCTCCTAGGGTAGCACCTCGAGAAAAGGGAAAACAAGTCATTGGTTTCAGCGATCAAGAAGTCCCTCCACAGGATGCTCCACCCATGGATATGCTTGTGGAGGATCAGCTCAAAGTTGATTACAATGTCCTCCCTCACCTAAGAAAGTTATCTGTTAAACTAAGCATATATGATTTCCTTGTCTTATCGAAAGAGATGAGGGAATCACTAATCAAGGCCCTTATTGATCCAGAGATATGCTTAGCTCTGCTGACCACTATTGGGGATGAGGCACATTATTTAATAGAAGCCCAAGGAGTCACATTCACCAAGGAAGACCTTCTTATAGGGTACATGGAGCACAACTGTCCCCTCTACATTATAAGGGATATGGGCAAATTCATACTTTCTAGGGTTTTAGTTTTTAGGGTTTTAGTTGATCCAGGTGCATTAGTGAATATTATGAGTCTGAAAACCCTTGCCTATTTGAGGATTGACATCTCTATTCTCTAAGGAGATCGGATGATATTGTGAGGATTCAATGAACAAGGCAAGAGGGCTTTAGGCTCCATAGTGTTACTTTTGGAAATAGGTGACTGAAATACTGAGGCCAAGTTCTATATAATTTATTTAAATACATCATTCACTACTTTGCATGGTAGGCCTTGGATACACCAGAACATGATGATTCCATCCTCCCTCCATCAGTGCATCAAGTTTCAAAGAGATGAAATCAAATATTATGTTAAAGGAAATGAAAAGCTATTTTCAATTAGAGAGATCAAGATATATGAGGATGCAACATATTATCTTTCTCAAAATCAAAACACCATTTCTAGAAAATTTGGCCAAAATTCAAATACAAAAGAAAAGAAAAGAAGAAAAGAGAAAAGAAAAGAAAAGAAAAGAAGAATGAAAATATAAATGAGTGAGAAAGGGACACCAAGAAAGAGGTAGAACTGCATATTACATTCTGCCCATAGTTCATTCCACCATATAGACATATGGACAGGATGACTCAGCCTCCACTAGGTAAAGGCATAGGTAGATACAAAGGAAATTTTAGAGGTAGAAGACCCCCTGGTTGGCAATCAGCCAGTAAAGGTCATGTTCTAGTTCATAGGAGTACCCATGCTATTCACATAGACTTAGAATCCAGCTCGGAAGATGAGTCATGTGATTAGTACACCAGCCAACCCCTCTCATCAGGTTTCATTAGAGGTGACACTTGAGCCAGACAATGATAAAGACCGGGCCTCCATGCAAAGCATGAATGTATTCAAATCAGGTTATGTAAAACTATTAGCCAACAGTTTGGAACTTTAGCTCTAACCTCACTTTCTTCTCAAAAAGTTGAAGGTTTAGTAGTTAAGGAAGCCCTTAGGTCTTCCATGGATGTCAAGCCAAAGGGGTTCCTATTGGGATCATCATCCTCAAGTCCAGAAGTAAATGTAGAACTTAAGGATAATTCATATAAATATTTAATGAAATTATCTTTTGATTGGTACTCGCCTTATTTTCATAATCTCACAAAGAAAGGTTTGATTCCTTATACATAGTCCAGGCACAGGTCAGAGTATTTCAAGAAGCTGTGGAATAATAAAGATAGGGTTGCATAATTAAGACCAGGACTAGAATTCGGTACAATGGGTCCAGTCGACAATGATGGTTACTACTTAATTGTCACCAATCATCTGGAGTTTGATAGGTTCTTATCTAACAACACTAACTCTTATGATGAAGTGTCTTTAAAAACTTCTGATGATCCAGATGATCTTCAAATCAAAGATGGACCTCCAAAATTTAAAGAGCAAATCCATTCAACTATCGACAAGCTCAAAGAAATCAATCTCGGGATAGAAGAAGATCCACATCTTATATACATCAGTTCTCTATTGAATGAAGAAGAAACCAATGACTTAGTTAGGCTATTGATTGAGTTTAAGGACTACTTTGCATAGAGCTATGAAGAGATGCCCGGATTATCTCCTGATGTAGTAGTCCACAAACTAGCAATAAACCATAACGCTAACTTTATCAAGCAAGCTCCTAGATGCATGCGATTAGAAATTGAACAACATGTCATTTAAAAGCGATTGATCTTTATCGGGAAGAAAAATACTCTACCTGGTTAGCTTGTGTCATGCCAATTAAGAAAAAGAATGACTAAATTCGCATATGTGTCAATTTCAGGGACTTAAACAAGACATGTCCTAAGGATGAATTCTCACTTCTTATACCAAAATTAATGGTGGACATTGCCTCATCTCATGCAGTATTCTCCATCATGGATGGGTCAGCTGGCTACAACTAAATCAAGATGGTTCTCGAGGATGAAAGAAATAATGCTTTTCAAACCCTGATCAGAATCTATTATTATAAGATCATGCCTCTTGACCTTAAAAATGCCGGTGCTACATTCTAGTGGGCCATGACAGAGATCTTTAATGAACTCATTCATCATCAAGTTGAATGCTATGTTGATGATCTAGTAGTCAAAAGAAAAGAAAAGAAAAGGAAGACCATCTCTTTGACTTGAGAGTAAGTCTTAAACAGTTAAGACAATATAAAATCAAAATGAATCCCCTGAAGTGTGCATTCGGAGTAGCTTCAAAGAAGTTCATTAGGTTTGTTGTCTGGCACTAGGAAATAGAGATAGACCCAAAAAAGAACAAAGTTATCTTAGAAATGCCACCCCCTAAAGGTCTAGCTCAACTTAGATCATTCCAAGGGAGGTTAGCATATCTAAGATGCTTTATCTACAATCTATCATGAATATGCAATCAATTTTCAGCACTTGTCAAAAAGGATGCTAAGTTCAAGTGGGATGATAAGTGTCAGCATGCTTTTGAAGACATCAAATAGTATTTGGTGAAGCAGCTAGTTCTAGCAACCCCTATCCCAGGCAAACCACTTATCCTCTACACTGCTGCATTGGATGACTCTTTTGGTGCGTAGTTAGCTCAAACCAATGATGAAGGGAAGGAGAATGCTCTCTACTACCTTAGCCATCGTCTGATCCCTGCTGAAGCAAACTACCCACCTATTGAGAAACATTTCGTAGCTTTAATCTTTGCATCCCAAAAAGCTATGTCATTATATGCTTTCTCATGAGGTGAACTTGATTTCAAAAATCAATCCACTGCAGTATCTCATGACACAGACGATGTTATCCAGATAGTTGGAATGTTGGTCCATGATTCTCTCATAGTTTGATATTACATTTGTACTCCTCCATGTGGTGAAAGGATAGACATTAGCGGATTTCTTAGCAGCACACTCACTTCCTGCATATTCCCCGCTTAGTGATGACCTCCCTGATGAACAAATCATGAACTTAGGGGACACTAGCATTCACCGTTGGGAGATGTATTTTGGTGGTGCGACTTCATTTTAAAAAAGAGAAGAACCACGATCTTCTCTTCCAGTAAAGACAGGGGTAGAAATCATTTTCTTAACTCCAAACCACGATGTGATGAGATTCTCATACTATCTCTTCAATCCATGCACCAACAATAAAGTCAAGTATGAGGCTTTGATTGCCAGTCTGGAGTTAGCTATTGCAGTGTGTGTCGAAGCATGAACATCTATGAGGGATCCGAGTTTGTCATCAACCAGATTGTTGGGTCCTATAAGGTTCTAAAATCTAAGCTTCATCACTACCATATTACACCATGAAGCTGTTAGCTCAAATCCCTGAGGTCATAATCTACTAGGTTCCTCGAAGAAAGAATGCAGTAGCAGATGCTTCGGCCAAACTCACCAAGGAATTGGCAAGTCCAGAAGATGAGTCTATTCCAATAAGGGTCCAAAATAGACAAGTCCCCTTATTGATGTTAAACTCATCGAGAGACTTTCTCTTGAAGGGGAGCTTACCATTGCCTATAAAGATGAGGAGTTGGATTAGAGGTAGCCATTCATAGATTACTTGAACACAGGAAAACTACCTCAAGAGAAATCACAAGCCCATTAGATGAAGTAGAGAGCTCTCTCATATGCTCTCGTGGATGACACCTTGTCCGACAGTCTTTTGACCAAATGTGGTTATGCTATTTAGACAAACATGAATCCTATAAGATCATGGTCGAGGTACATTCAGTTCTATGTAGAGTGCATCAATCCAATCTAAAGATGAAAGCCAAGATCAAAAGACAAGGATACTACTAGCCTTTGATGATTCCAGACTGCATGGATGTAGCTAGGAGATGTCATCAGTGTCAGGTACATGATGTGGTCCTACATCAACAACCCAATATTCTACATCCTACATTAGCCTCATGGCCATTTGAGTGTTGGGGTACTGACATAGTGGGTCCTATCGATCCTCTCTTTTCCAAGGGTCACCGGTTCATCTTTGCTGCCACCGACTACTTTTCCAAGTGGGCAAAGGCAATCCCACTCAAAGAGATCACAGCTCAGCATGTGCTCCAATTTTTTAGGAATCATATCGTATA
The DNA here is from genome assembly GCA_021442155.1 of Cymbidium sinense. NCBI lineage: Eukaryota > Viridiplantae > Streptophyta > Magnoliopsida > Asparagales > Orchidaceae > Cymbidium > Cymbidium sinense. The sequence goes on from CM038222.1 coordinate 105,900,401, forward strand.
TAGGTTCAAGGTGCCTCGACGAATTTATCCGATAATGATACTGCATTCAAGAGCTCCAAGATTAACAGCTTCGCCAAGAGACATAGTATAGATTGAAAATACTCCATCTACTATCCCAGGGCAAATGGCCTAGTAGAGTCATTCAACAAAACTCTCATCCAGATACTAAAGAAGACACTCAATGATAATAAGAGATAATGGCATGAGTAGTTGGTTGATGCCTTGTGGGCCTACCGCATCACATACAGAACTCCAACCCAATCTATCCTATTCTCCTTAGTGTATGGGTCTGAAGCCGTTCTAGCCTCAGAAGTGCAACTCCCATCACTAAGGATAACAATGAGTAGTAAAATCACTACAGAGCAGAACACTAGGTTGCAGTTAGTAGAGCTCGAAGGTTTGAAGGAGAGATGCTTACGGGCATGCTAGAACCTCGAGTTGTACAAAGCCAAGATGATTCAAGCTCACAACAAGCTGGTCCGCCCTAGAATTTTCAAGTAGGAGAGCTTATTTTAGTTCTAAGAAGACCAATTGTTGCCCGTCGAAAGATGAGAGATAAGTTTGAAACCACTTGGGAAGGCCCTTTTTTCATAGAGAAAGCCTACCAAGGAGGATCTTATCAGCTTATTGATTGCAATGCCGAAGACAGACTATCCCGACAATCAATTCCACTGTAGGAGGATGTGAGTCCCTGATGATTTTCCCTAGGTTGATTGTTGCAAACTGACGTGCACTTTAAGTTGGTTGATGTTTGTTATGCTGACAGCAACTCACCTGGTGGATACACCAATCTTAGCAGATGTGAGTCCCCATGCTTTCTCCTTGAGTTGGCCACTGAATACATATAGATATCATCTTCTCCAGGGTTTTGGATAAAGCACTTAGTGGCCCCTCTCCTAAGGGTACTCTACTTGGATCACATCCATTGCAACTCTATTTAGACACTACTCGGGTTACTTTTGGATTGGACAATCCCTATATCCTAGTAGCCACCCTTATGGTTGAAGAATTTGTTCAGCGGATGCACATATTCTCCCTTGGACTACTAAATCTGAGATAGGTCCAAGCTAATATAAGCTCCTTCTTAGTATGACCCCTCGCAAACTAACATGATTCATAATAAATAAATAAACAAACAAAACAAACCAAATAAACAAATTTATTTGCTTATGGATTAGGAATTCAAGCTCCCAGCTACCCCTTTCCCAAGCAGACATCCTATCTTTGGGCAGTGTCAGCAAAACTTGCTATAGGAATTGCCTGACTATGCTTGAGTTGAGATAAGTCCTTGGGTCAGCACTCTCTCCGTAGTCGCCCTTAGGTCAGATTCAATCTATTTTTCCATAAAAAGCTTTCCCCGACAGTCATTTCGCTTTTGAAGACATAAGTCTACTACTCATTCTTTGTATCATGACTGTCGCAAACTGATGGGCAACCCTACAAGTCGACATGTTACCTCGCTAATATATCTCCCCAGTGATCTTTTATTCAGGAAATATGTGAGTCCCCATGATTTCTTTCCTAAATTAGACGCTGCAAACCTAAAGGCATCCCTTTGGTTGGATAGTTTTCTCCTCAGCCGGGAAGCTAGTCCCTTTTGATCGGTAAATCTAAAGTAGACTAAGGCCGACACGGCCCCTTCTCACTGTAGTCCATCACAAACCAACGGATCCATCAAACACAATTAAAAAAAATAAAATTTATTTTGACTATCTTTGAGCTGATTTAAGTCCTCCAGCCGCTGCAAACCTAAAGGCATCCCTTTGGTTGGATAGTTTTCCCCTCAGCCGGGAAGCTACTCCCTTTTGATCGGTAAATCTAAAGTGACTAAAACCCTCTCCTGTAGTCATCCAATAGCGTGATCCATCAAACACAATTAAAAAAAATAAAATTTACTTTGATTATCTTTAAGCTGATTTAAGTCCTCCAGCGGCATTCACTCTGTAGTCAGCCTAAGGTTGGGTTCGATCCGTTGCCTCGCCAACTGATCACCCCAACGATTGATCCTTACTTTGGAGCATGTAAGTCTACTACGCTTTCTTTCTAGTACAACCGTTGCACACCGAAAGGCACCCCTTTGGTTGGATAGTCTTACTATGTGGTTGGTAGACTACCCTTTTGGATTGGTAAATCTAAAGTAGGCCAAGGCTGACATGGCCCCTACTCAGTGCAGTCCATCGCAAACCAATGGGATCCATCAAATATAATTAAAAATGAATTAATTTTGACTATCTTTGAACTGATTTAAGTCCCAAAGTGACATTCATTCAGTAGTCAGCCTAAGGTTGGATCTGATCCGTTGCCTCTCCAACGGATCACCCCAACAACTGATCCCTACATTGGAGGATGTAAGTATACTAAGATTTCTTCCTAAGTACAGTTGCTGCACACTGATAGGCAACCCCTTTGGTTGGATAGTCCTACTATATTGTTGGTAGACTACCCCTTTAGATTGGTAATTTTAAAGTAGGCCAAGGCTAACATGGCCCCTACTCAATGCCATCCATCACAAACCAACAGGCTCCATCTCAAAATTCCAAAAATTTAAAATCTAAAATAAAATCAATCAACCTCCCTCAGCAGAGTCAAATCAAATAAGTCAAATCAATCAGCTTCTCCTCAGTTAGATGCAAAACCTTTCCAATCTCCTTAGTGGAGTCAATTCAGTCCAACCCAAACCTATTCCCCTAGTGAAAGGTTCACATCTTTTATCCCCAGTGGGTTCCAAATTCTAATCCCTCGGTGGATTTCACAACCTCTTACTCAGTAGATGACTTGAGCCTTTTCCCCTAGTGGAAAGCTAACACACTCAATCCCTAGTGGATTCCTGCTTTTCTCTCTTATGTTTTTGACATAAGTAGAGTCACATTGAACTAAAATATTGATTCCTTTTGCACCTCAGACTTAGGAGTAGATCATTACTGTTAGTGCTTGTGATCATTCTGCATTATTAATCATCTTGGTCAACACCAATACGTGCGATATGCCTGGTCAGTCACACCACACCTATTGGGCACCCTTTGTTGACCTCATTTTTGGAGTGAGCTTTCAACACCTCCATCCCAGACATAAGGACTCCTCTAAACACTAAGAGTTCCTTAGTCTTAAGACACTTCTTGTGAGTAGGTGAACACTTAACTTAACCCTAGAGACTTAAAAGAGTTAGCCATAGGGATAGGTTATGCTTTAGGGGTATTAAGATGACATGCCTACCCTATAGCTTAAACCCAATCCTTGTTTCCCTCCTTCAGATCAATTCCAAATCAAATCTTAAATCAATTACAATTCAATTGATTTTCTCAAATCGTAAATCAATTCAAAAATCCAAATCATGAATCAATTCCATACCAAATAATTGAAACCCATGATCAATTCAAAATCCAAAATCTTTCCTAAGCCCTTTCGATTTCATCTTATGGACTTAGCTCAAATCAAATTCAAATCACTCCAAACTCAAAAGATTTATTCATGACCCATTTTTATTCTCATTTATATTAACAAATATAAATGAAATATAAATTCAAATAACCAAAACTAAATTCAAAACTCGAATCCAAATCGAACTTAAATCCAACTTATACTCTTTCAAGTCAAATCCTTGAACTTATCCAAATCATTCTCAAATCAATCCAAACTTTTGGATTTTCTCTTCAAACAATCATTCCTTCTATCACATGCCCAAATATAAACATAAGCAATCACCAAATCAAACTAATCCAAGTCAAACCCATATTCACCCTTTTGACTTGAAATTGTCAAATGAACCAAAACCCATTTGACTCCAAATCACTTGCAATTGGATTTATATTTCAATCATAAGTAAATATGTGAGTTCAACCAAACTTGAATCAAGCCTTGATCAAGCCAATTGACCCACTTAGGCTCGCTTGACCCAAAGTGACCTAAAGCACCTTTTTGAGCCAAATTCTAATCCAACCCAATTTGGATTGAACTAAGCCCATCTAAGCCTCACATTGTGAGTAACAATCATCATAGGATTATCAATAACTCAAATTGGGTCAAAACAAGTCAAACCTAGCCTTTGACCAAGACAACACTTAGCCCAAATGAAACCTAAACTAGCCAAAATCCTATAATGGGTCAAATTCATTCTAAATTGATTGAAACTAATGATCTAAACTAGTTCATAATTAATGATTGAACTTGACCAAGCCATTAATTGAGCAAAACCAAGCCCAATTGGCCACTTGACCTAAGTTGACCCAAGTTGACCTAAAAAGTTAAAATGAGTCAAATCTTGATCTAAGACAAATTAATTGCAACCAATGGGTCAAATTCATTCTAAATTGATTGCTGAACTTGGCCAAAGCTTCAATTAGGCAACTAGACCTAACCCAGCCCAATTGACCATGAACCCAACTTGACCTAAAAGGTCAAATCAACTTGAAATCAAGCCAAACCAAATTTGATTGAAAATAATGCTTACAAAATATTTCAAATGATCAACCAAACCTAAACCAACCCTTAACCTAACTCAATTAGGCCAAATGGGTCAAATTAGTCAACTTGACCCATTTGACCTAAATGAATCAAAATCAAATCTAAACTAAATTGAACCAAACCAATGATACCCATAGGCTCCAAATGATCATTTGAACTTAACATAACCAATGGATTGACCTAATTTGACCAATTGGTCAACCTAACCCAATTTGACCCAACTTGACCTAAATGGGTCAAATTGAATCAATTCAAATCAAATGAACTCCAATTCACATGAAATTTGTCTCAACCCACTTTTGAATAATTTCAAATCTGCCTAAATCAAAATCAAGGCCAAATGACCACTTTACTCTAAGGCCAAAGGGTATCCAATGACCAAATTCACTTGGAATTTGGTCATATTCTTTCTCAAGACCACTTGACATCCTTCTAGTGGTCCACTTGGACACCAAGGAGGGTGGTAAACATGACCCAATCACCTTGGGTCAGCCATGACCCAACCCAAGGCCAAACTGATCCCTCTAATGGGAATTGAGCACTTGGAATTAGCAATGCACTCACCTAGCACATGGACACTCACTGTCCATCCCTCCACTACCAAAAATGAATCACATGGATTGTTTAACAGCCCAAACTGATCAATCAATCTGAGAAATTGATCAAAAATGGCATTTCTAGTCTTCACTGTATGATCCAAAGAGGGGTAGATATACTCCCCCTCATTCTCACTCAAATCATAGACATTGAATTTGATTGATCTCTAGGAATCAAAATCAAGATTCTTTAAGCCTTGGCAAGCATTTCTCGAGCTCCCCCCATTTTCTCCTTCTTGATTTTGCTCAACCTAAAATCTGGAAGATCCAAATCAATTCTAACTCATTCAAATCTCCATCAAACACAAATTAAACTTGCAATCATCATCAAGTCACCTTGTCGAGCTCAATCAAGTTGTTTCCCAAGTCACCAAGCTACGAGAAGGAGGACTTTGATCAAAGTTGATTGCCATTGAATGGGAGCATGGTCAACCGAGCCATCCACTTCAAATCAAGGCTTGATACCTTCAACAGGGCTTCGTCTCTACTAGACGAAGCTACCTCCTTTGTTGGAAGTGCCGGTGATAGCCTCCGGTGAGGTATTACTCAAAACTGATACTAAGTTAAAAATTTCTTGGTTCTTTATGAAGGTAATTGTAATCCCATTAGATCTTGGCTGTTGGATTCATTGCTTGTGCCTCCCTGAAGGTGTGAGGTGAGTTTGAGCTTGGGTGAGCTCAGATAGAGCAACGATTGACAGACGACATCTATCTCTCGCTGCACGAGAGGAGATAAATCACACACCATCCATTCCGCGTGATTGGAGCAGACGGCTGAGATTTAATCATGATAGATTCCTCTTTAAATTAAGCCTAAATTGTAGGATTTATCATGGATGTCAGATCATCAATGTGGAGAAAGCGGCGTCCACCATCACTTCAAATGTGACAACTTAAATAACCTATCCTGTTGCGCCACATTGAAAGTGCACCGCATCAATCGCCACATGTCCTGACAGGATTAGGGGGTTTAATTAGCTTTATTAATCTGATTTTAACCATGGAACTTATAAAATTCATAACTAATTATAGAAAAATCCAAAAAATACAAACTCTAGTTCATTTTAAAGATAATTCAGTGAGGATAATATAAAATTAAGTTTAGTAGATTTTGAATAGAAACCTTCACTCAATTTGAGTTTTATTGGAAATATAATTAGGCTAATTACTCTTTAATTACTTCAGCAATTAATTCCAAACTTCTTAGGATTGATTAGTGGGATGACCTTGGCCTCCCATGATTTCTTAGAATTTATTATTGGATTAATTAGGGGAATTGCTTAGTTCATCCATAATCCCTCTCTTAACTAAATAAATGATTAATTAACCTATTAAATAGTGATAAATTCATTAATTAAGTTTATTAATCATCTTGAAATAGTGTATGGACTAAGGGAATGAGATTAGGATTTCTACTCCAAATCTTTTCCCCTAAGTTTATTTCATTTGGATAAAGACTTAATTAATTTGTAAATTGAATAATGACTCAATCACTTCATTAAATGGCTTAATTAGACAAACTCAAAACCAAATTATTTCAAAACTTAATCACTTAATCTTGGGTAGATTCTTAGGTGCTTAATAACCTAAGAGACTTCAAAGAAAATTATAATCAAACTACATGTGTAGGATGGTTATGAAAGTACTTAATTAAACCCTTTAGCTTAATTAATCAATAATTATGAGCCAATCGCATTAGGTCCCTTTATTTCTCAGGTGCATTACTGATTTAAATTCCATGTGGTTGCATATCATATGTTGGCTCTTAATTATTTATTTAATTATGTTAAAGTGGTGTAGGTAAGAGGTAATTAATGGATTTACCTGATACCATCACTTAAACAAAGCATAAAATGGAACTAATTGTTCTAAATTTAAACTAAACTAAGTCACACATGTGGTAGATAGGGTAGGGCTAGAAAACTCTTTTCATATTTTCTAAGTCAAATCAAATCCAAAAAAAAAAATTTCTTAAAGAATTTTGATTCATTTTAAATGACCTTATTCTATAGGATTGTCCTTAGGAAGTAATTAGAGTGAACGAAGTCATGTGCTTACATCCCTTTTTTCTTTCCAAGCATGCTAAATGTTGTTTGCCATATGAAATCATGGATTAATTTCTTTTGAAAAATTAATTAAAAAAATGTTTTTTATATCAAATTGCATGATTTGGCTAAAGTTAAGAATATGAGTCGCTATTATCACTATTAAACCAAAAATTATTTTTTTAACTTATGAATCAAAGATTATGAATAAAGTGATGCTACTTATAAGTACTAATAAGCTTACATGTGATTATAGCATAAGATGTGTTTTATGTTATTTCCTTCTCTTCTCTTAACATGGATTTGAATAGGATTTGCAAAGTGTGTAGTTCATTTGAAAAGAACATAACACTCACTTAAATCTATTCCTAAGCATTTCTATGTTATGACTTAAGAAGGATCTTCATATTACACATGTAAACTCTACAACCAAATCAAACACAAAAATCTTTTGCATGATTCTTTATGCATTTGATCTTTTGTGCATATTTACATGTATTTAAGAAAAGTGGTATATTAGTCTAGACATCCCTGGGCTACGAGTCTTTAAGTAGCCCCAAGTAGGTCTTGTACCTTACTCACCTGGTGTAGAAAATAATGGCGCCGTACTCACTTATGTCTTTTATACATGTGGATGTGCATTATGTTAATGGATAAAGAATCCCCCTTTTCTATAAAATAAAGACATGAATTCATGGAATAATAAAAATTTCCAAATTATACCTCCTAGCATTCATCATCAAGGTGTGCTAAACTTTGCATTTCATGTATAGGTATGCTTAGGATTTATTTATATGCATAGTATACATTGTGCAGAGAAATAAATGGTTATGTGTTATGTGATGGTAATTCACCTTAATTAATCATAAGATGTCTTTCTTATTGAATAGGGATATTTAGAGAAAATCTAAAGTTAGGGTTAATTAAATAATATGATAAAACATTCACTAAAGAAAAATTATTAATGAATCTTGCGTAGAAATTACTTAAGGTAGGGATGAAAGAGAAGTTCTCTTCTCTTTTCTTTTCTTCACAACATTTAGTAACTAAGTGTAAGTTCATTCAAACCAAATCAAATCATCAACTAAAATTAACAAATCAACTAAATCACTTAAACTAAAACCACCCACTAAATTGAACCTTTCACACTTAAAAAATTCCAACATTAAAGCCTAGCTAAGACATGGCACACAAACCTTAAATGACACACACATTAGGCTAAGTCAACATTTCTAGCTCTATGTTAGGGCGGTGCATGGTTTGATGCCTGATTTTATTTTGAATTGTATTATTTTTAGATTGGATGTTGTGGTGCATGTGCGTAGACTGGATGATAGGTCGATCTTAGCCTAAGCATATCTTCTGCAGGGGATTATGCTTAAGGGGTGATGTAATAAAAATATAAAATGGTATTGCTATGCAAATTGCTTATACCCCTAAGCATAACCCAAATTAGGACAAGTGGACTTGGTTACCCGTGTGTGGAGTGCTCAGTCCAAATTATTCATGTTCTTGCTTGGGTTGTGTGGTATGTTTGGCTAATCTTTATTTTGCAAGTTTTGTTAGATTTATCTTTTCCATTTTGATGTAAATTTTGCAATTAAGATTTGGGATAAATGTTATGGGGAAATTAAGGTGACATTTGTTATAAGACTATGTCTTATATACCATGTGAACCCTTAGTGCAAACTACATCCCAAGTCAAATGAAGAAGGAAAGAAATGAAGAAAGAAAGAAATAAAGAAAAAAAGAAATGAAGAAATAGAGAATGAAGACCCCCATTACATGAATTCCATTGTAATTGTAATTATTCATTTATAATCCGGGTTGCATAAGGGAAGAGATCAGCTACCCACATTTCTTTTTGGGTTGTGCAGTGGTACCCGACCACATCAACGTCTTATTCTTTTATGCTAGCATTACAAAATTGTTTGATGTTTGTTTATCTTGTGTATTAAAAATGGTATGATTCTCCTAGTTTCTTAATTGCTTGATGGTTATTGAATGGCCTGGATGCGATTAGACTCTTAGAAAAAAATAAATTTTCTATCCAATTAATCGACTCAAAATTAAATTAAATAACTCATAACCTCACCTAAAGCCTAGGACATAAATCAAGATAATAAATGATTTAGCATCCCCTTGGTTGGATGTTATATGTCTCACATATGCATAAAAATATATTGCTTCATTATTGCTAATAGAGGGCTTCCAGCTTTGCCAGAGAAAGTGGCTTGACCTTTGAGATCCATGGTGGAAACACACCTCCTTATTTCTGATTTTGGCACATAACCAATTTCTCTTATATTAGGCATATGAAATCTTATAGCCTGTGTGAAATAAAAATGTCCAAAAATGAAAAAATAAAACTTAGCAAAATTTGCATTAGACTAAGTCATTTATTCATGCCCTTCCTGATCTAGTCTCTTAGGGAGTGTGTTTAATGACTTAGTCTCCTTTCTAAATAAACAACATGATACCTTAGAAACCAAAGACTTGTATTTATTTAGGTAGATATATATTTATTTATTTTATTTAAGTCACATTTTGGCCCTAACTAAAGCTCCCTAGATTTTGGATCCGAGGTTGTTGTTTTTTTTTGCAGGCTACAAGCATAAATCCTCATATCTTAGGAATTTCCACGATCTTATGTTGTGGAATTGAAAGCGTAGATTTCTAATAAAAATTCAACTCAAATATATAATTCTCCTCAATTTTAAAAATATAAAGCCTTACCATAGGATAGTTTGGGATGCTCATTAGGTTTCCTAGCATTGTGAGCATCCCTTATTTGTCTCCCTTTGATTTTGACAATAACTCTCTCTTCTTGATCAATCCCACTTGATTTTTTTTCAAAAATAACCAAGTTATTGATAGTCCTATCTTTGAAATCTTTGGAGACAATGATCATTTACCTTAATCAAGAGTATTCTTAAGGAATCTCATTCTTTAAGATGTAATTAACTATAAGGGCTTCCCTCCATAAGGAACTAAACAAACCTCATTTAAAATAAACATTATTTTACTTTTTCATGTAAAGTAGGGGAAAGATCTCTGGTACATTTGAAGACCCATTGTCCTTAGGAGTACTTATTAGGTGATTAAGTTCATTATAGGATGGTGATTTATATCTCTCAAGATAGTACATCATTCCTCAATCTCGTACCTGATCACCCTAATGAATACATCTACAGATCTACATGGTGTCCCAACTATACATATTTTTCAAATTTCGAAGTTTGAAAAATAAACACCATAGTCATGCACCTTAGAACCAACATTTTGTTTACTATTAGATGTTTTCTTCTACCAGACACTAAATGAGTCTGATATAGACAAAAATGTGGGGCAATGTATGTGTCTTTTTGTTCCACACAATGAAATGTTGAACACATGTCTGAACTACGGCTTACCGAGCTGGAATCATAGATAGTTTTCAACATAAAAGTTGTGGAGAATTTTGTTAACTTTCTAGTGATGCTAAGCTAGCTCAATTTTGACACCAGATGTGTCTGATACAGGGAAAAAAGTGTGGCTGTGCATAAGGTTTATATTTCACATGGTGTAAAACTGAGCATTCGCAAAAACTGTGACTTACTAAGCTAGAATTGTAGATAGTTGTCAACAAAAAAGTCATGAAGAATTTTGTTATCTTTCTAACGATGCTTAGATTACTCAATTTTGATACTGATGAGCCCAATACGGGCAAAAAAGTGCGGCAAGTGTGTAAGGTTTCTATTTCGCACCGTTCAAAACCGAGCCGCAAAAAGAAACCGAGCTAGAATCGCATATAGTTGTCAACATTAAAATCATGAATAATTTTGTTATCTTTCTAACGATGCTAAGCTTGCTCAATTTTAACACTGAATGAGTCCAATACGGCTAAAAAAGTGTGGCAGTTCATAAGGTTTCTATTTTGCACCATACAAAATTGAGCATTCGTAAAAACTGAGGCTTCCTAAGCTGGAATCATAGATAGTTGTCAACATAAAGTCATGAAGAATTTTTCTACATTTCCAACAATACCAAGCTCACTCAATTTTAACACTGGATGAGTCTTATACAGGCAAAAAAGTGTGATTGCACATATGGTTTCTATTTCACACCATGAAAAAGTGAGCGTTCACAAAAACTACAGCTTACTGAGGTAGAATCGCAGATAGTTGTCGACACAAAAGTTGTGAAAAATGTTGTTACCTTTCCAATGATATGAAGTTCGCTCAATTCTGACACCGGATGAGTCTGATATAGGCAAAAAAGTGCAGATGTACATATGGTTTCTATTTTGTACCGTGAAAAGCCGAGCGTTCAAAAAACTGCGGCTTAACAAGCAAGATTCATTAAAAATTAACAACATAAAAATCATGGAGAATTTTGTTACCTTTCCAACAGTAGTAAGCCCGCTCAAATTTAACATTGGATAAGTCTAATACAGACAAAGATGTGATGTTGTGCTAAATTTATTTTTTTAAAATTTTGAGTCAATGTCAATCACCTGTTGAACGTGTGAGTGACATTGACGTTGCATCCATGTTGGCACTTGTCCCACGTTCAATGGATGACTAGGCCTATTTCTAATTTTTTTAATGTGTTTAATTAGCTAATTTATGTTTTAATTAAGCATAATTATAAAATTAAGCCGAGAAAATTTTTTAGACATTTGATGTGAATTACTTGAAGATAGTTACTATGATAAGTTTTTGTACCAGTTGACTTTTAAATAGTGATTAGATAAAGATATGTATGTTGTATTTTGTGAAATGTGTCTCTTACGAATATCTAGGAATAAAACTTATTAGATTTCACTAAACTTTTTTTATTATTTGTAGATATATGTTTGTGCATTTTGATTAAAAAAGAAAATTTTTAGTCCGGCTACGTATGGCCTCTTTGATATTCCAAGTTTCCAAGTCAATCCTGATATATATATATATATATATATCTATAGTCATTTAAAATTATATATTTATTATTAGTTGTTTGGATTTATATTTAATCATTTTTTTCTAAATTTAAACAGAAAATCACTATATAAATAAAAATAATCTCTATTTTAAAAATAAAAATCAAATCAAATCAACCAATATTTATGTCCAAATCAGTTTTTTGATTTAAACCAATTAATGTATATGTGGGGATTTTATGAGATAATATTTTAGGTTTTGAGAGAAGATTGGAGGAAGAATTATGATGAAATTTTAACAACATCCAAAATTGAAATTACTCATCAAAGTAATTTATGAGGAAAGATTATCAAATCTCTCTTTTGGTTGACCGAATACCGAGTCTCCAACAAATAAATTTCTTCAAATTTTTTTTTCAATCACTTATATTTCAATTCACTCAGACATAAAAATAAATAAATAAATAAATAAAGAAAAAAAATGGAACTCTAACAATCTTACGTGATTCAGTCAGGGTAAAAAGCTGTTATATTTAGTTAAAAATATAGGAAAGATATTAAAAAATGTTATACCAAAACCAAAAATTATTAATTGGGGGGCTATAATTATATACAGGATCTTTTGCTTAACATTTCTTTTTTTGTCTTGCTGGTATAATTTATCATGCTGCTGCTCCATCAAGTTCTTTTGATTATGTTGGATGATTATGGTTTATCAGAGCTATCTTTTTCTTTCTTGTTTGATCAGCTGCCTAGAAGCTTAATTTTTGCCTGCCTACACATGAATAGTCTAATGGTAATCGTGGATTCGTGGGTGCAGAGTTGCTCTTCTTCTATATAGTGGTTCTTGTCTTTTGGCTTCTACTGTAGCCTTTTAGTCTTCATCTTGTTTACTGTAACGTCGAGCCCTTTTACAGTCCATTCCGGCAATCTTTTATAAGTTTTTTTTTTTCAAGGGAAACTAGCTTTTCTATATGGAAATTGACCTGTGATTCTCAAATTAAAAAAAATTATTTCTGATATACATTGATTTCCAAAAGGAAAAAATGATATTCATGCATTAAAACGAAGAACTAATTTGAATTATAAATATTTTATTTTTGAGAAAATTGAGAGGATCTGCTCAGATAATAATCAAAAAAAGTATACAAAAAATAAGGCGTGGAGAATAAAAATTGAACATAAATAGAGATAACTTGGGGGCAGTGAAGTGTCGTGTGGATTTCAACACCAAAGAGAGCCTAGTCATCATAATCCACCAAAAAACAATGCTAAATTTTTAATTTAAGGCTGTTTTAAAATTTAATTAGCGAAATGAGCATTCAAACTACTCCATCATCAATATCACGACCTTAACTCTTTTTTTTTTTAACCAAGCCCCCACCAAGATCGGGACAGAAGTCCCGATCTCTCCTTTCTGTGCGCAAGATGCCGCTGCCCCGCCCTTCGACGTCGTCGTCACGTCGTCTCTATCGTTGCGAAGTCGACTGTCCCTTCCGGCCGATGGACATTGTTGGCATTTTTGGGTGGATTTAGGATTTTTCAATGGCATTTGAAGGAATTTTTTCAAACCTCTTTTTTTAATAAAAAATCATTCATTTTTGTGTTTGGTAAATGGTTGATTGTAGATGGTTTGTGCGGGTGAAAAATATATATAAAGATATATATTTTCAAAAAAAGCGAGCGATCGTCATCTCATCATTCAAAAATAATATGAAGACCTCCTCTCACTCCTATTTCCATCTTACCTTCATCCATCTCAAGAAGATAGATGAAAGCAAAAAGAAAGAGAAGAGAGAGAAAGAGAAAGATTTGATATGATGATGATCGCTTCTTTTCTTTAGATGGACATCACATAGAATAAGTGTATTATTAGCAACATTGAGGAAAGATGTACTATCTCAAAAGATAGAATTCACCACTCTACAATGGACCTAATCACCTAAATAAGGACTCCTAAGGATTTATGAGTCTGTGGGATGATGTGCCAGAGATTCTTCCCCTACTTTATATGAAAAAGTAAAGCAGGGTTTATTTTAAACAGGGTTCGTTAAGTTTCCTACATGGGCAAGCCCCTATAGTTAATTACATCCTAAGAAATGAGGTTCCTTAGGAAAACTCTCGATTAAGGCAAATGATCGTTGTCTTCAAAAGATTTCAATAGAAGGGACTATCAATCTTGGTTTATTTTAGAAATTCAAATGATCGAAAAGAGTTCTTATCAAAGCCAAATGGAAAGAAGTAGGGGCTTTTAAAATACTAGGAAGCTAAATTCCAAACTATCCTAGAAATTGAATTAGTTTATTTGAGTGGGATTTTCATTAGAATGCTGTATTATAGTTCCATAACATAAGGTCATGGAAATGCATAATAGGTGAGGATTTATGCTTTATGGCCTGCAAAAAGAAAAGCAACATCAGAACCTAAATCTAGAGAGCTTCGACGAGTACCGAAAGCACGATCTAAATCTAAGGCAAAAAATGGGTATTTGGTTTGCCTCCACAAGAGAGAACAAATCACCTGACTACTTGGACTTATAACTGCGTGGGGGTGGCTGCCAACTAACTCTTCCAATGATTTTAAATTCATATAGGCAAGTCTTATGCTTGATGCAAGATAATTAGGTTGTTATTTATTTAGAAAGAGACTAAGTCCTTAAACTCACTCTCTAAAGAGACTAGATCATGCAAAAGTATGATCCAAATGACCTAAATCTAATGCAATTCAAATTTTATTTTATTTTTATTTTAGGATAATTATTTTTAATAATAGGAATTTTTATGCCTAATGCATGAGGAATAAAGTTATTGGCCAAAATCAGCGAAAAGGGAAGTGGTGTGTTTCCACCATGGCTCTTAGTGGTCAAGCCAAGATTCTCTGGCAAAGGTGGAAGCCCTCCAATCAAGAGTGAAATAAGATGCATTTGTGCATGATGTTATAAAAAAAGTACACATCCAGCTAAGGGGTTACTAATTCTTTTATCTTGATTATTAAACCTAAGCTTTATGTGATGTTATGAGTTCTTTATTTTTAATTTTGAATTATTAAGTTTGGTAAAAAATTTATTTTCTTCCAAAAATACTAATCATCATCCAGGCCATACATAAAGTAAGGAATAAACTAGAAAAAGTATTCCACTGAATGCACAAGCTAAACAAATCATCAATCAATTTATAAAGCTAATGCAAAAGAATATGAGGCCATTGTGGTCAGGCACCACTGCACAAACTCAAAAATAACCAAGCTCTACCCTTATACAACCCGATTACAAATGAATTAAATTACAATTAAGCAAGAATTCATTGTTATGGGGTCTTCAAGCTTTCTTTCTTCATTCTTCTTTTCTTATTTCTTCTTCTTTTCTTACTTCTTCTTCTTTTCTTCTTTCTTCTTTAGTTCTTTCTTTTGGATGGTTGGAAGGTGGTTGCTCCAAAGGCTTCACATGGTACATAAGATGAAATATTATGACCAATGCTCATCCTAATTTCCATAACAATCATTCCAAAAATCTAATTGAAAAAATTACATGAAAAAGGAAAAGAATAGAAATTTAATTAACACCTGCAAAATAGAGATTAGCTAAAACAAACCACCAAATCCAAAGCATGTATATTGGATGTACCCCACAAATGGTTCTGGTGGTGCATTTTTATATTTTATTTATGATAACACCCTTAAGCACAATGTCCTACAAAAAATAATGGTTAGACTAAGATAATCACCCTACCATTCATTCTATGAGTATACACCCTAACAACTAGTCTAAAACACACATTACAAAAAAACAAACATCAAACCATGCACCACCAACCTAAAGTTATAAGTGGTGACTTTTAATGTCCGCTTTTAATGGTTTATGTGATAGCTTAGCTATGGCTTTAAGTTAGAGTTTTCTAAGTGTGAAGGCAAACTTAGGGGAGGGTTTCATTTAAGTGATTTAATTATTTTGGGTTGATTTTATTTCATGTTTTGATTAGGTTTAAGTAAATCCTACAATTAATTACTAAGTTATAAAAAAGAGGAAAATATAAGGGAATTCCTCTTTCCTTCCCTAAACTAAGTAATTTCTAAAGTAGATTCACATTTTAGTTTGGTTTAGTGAATGTTTTGATTAAGTCCTTTAATTAATCCTAAGTTTAGATGAACTCTAAACAAACATATCCAAAAAGAAAGGCATTTTAGATTAATAAAATGAACTAAATTCACAAAACATCAATTACTTTTTTCCCAACATGTATAACATGCATTTGAATAAATTTAAGCATATCTATATACACAAATGAGAATGTTTAACAAACTTTATGATGCATGCTAAACAATTCATTTAAGGAAATTTGAAATTTTATGATGCATGCTTTTCATTAAGTAGAAAAAGGGTTCCTTTTCCAATTTCCACATGCACACATGAATGCATAAAAGGCATAAGTGAGTACGGCGCCATTGTTAGCACCAGGGGTGTAAGGTATAAGACCTACTTAGGGCTACTTAAAGCCTCGCAACCCCAGGGTTGTCCAGACTAATATACCACTTTCCTGAAATGTAAGCATATGTGTAAAAGAAATGAGATGGGAAAGAAGAAATGCAAAAGTTGCATGAGTTGATTCATTTTGTTTATGCAATTTATATGTGCAAGCATAGGTATCCTTCTTAAGTGTTAGCATAGGAATGAATAGGATATGGAATTTAGACAAGTGTTGGATCCTTTTCAAATGAACCATACATCTTACTAACTCCTATTCAAAACTATACTAACATAAAAGAGAAGGGAAATATATGCTAAGCACATCCTTATATCCTTTCACATGCAAACTTATAATTAAAATATATAAGTAACACACTTTCAAATTTGATAATTGATTTATATGTTCTGAAAATAATTTTGAATTTAGTATGATAATCGCCACTCATATTTCTACTTTAGCCAACACATGAAAATTTGATATGAAGTAAACAATTTTATTTTTTAATTTAAATTTGAAAAATATGGATGCATGAAACCACATGACATACAAATTTAACATGTTAGGGAAAGAATCAAAGAAATGAAAGCATGTTTAATTAAATCCTAAAGACATTCTTATGGAATAAGAAAGTTTAAAATTAATCAAAGTGTATTCAATGTGATTTTTGTTTGGTTTTAAGTTTGATTTAATTTTGAAAAGGTGAGTTGAGTGGTGCCCCTAACCCATTCCCACATGTGTTTGATATTTTGTTTAATTTTTAGATGATTAGATTCATTTTTATGTATTAATTAGGTTAAGGTATGAATTAAGCAAGTTAATTAACCCTTACCTAGACCACCTTAGCATAGCTAACTAAGTAATTATGAGCTAATGAGATGACATAAAAACTCACAAGGAATTTAAACTTGTAATGCACCTAGGTAGAAAAGGGCCTAATGTAGTTTGACTCATAATTAATAGTTAATTAAGCTAAGGGGTTTAACTTAAGTAATTTCAAAACACCCCTTCACACATATGAATTGGGTTTTGATTTTTTTCAATTGACCTTAGGCTCTTAAACACCTAAGCATCTACCCAATGTAGATTAATTAAGTTCTGGAAATTTTTAGAATTTTTTAGAAATTAATTAAGGGGATAATTAATGAATTAAGCCTTAATTAAGAGGAGATTAAAGAATGAAAAGGGGATTTAGGGAATTACTTAGGAAATACCCAAAATTCTTTCAATCTCCTATCCACTAGATATGATCTTAATCAATCTTAATAATGAATTAAAATACTAATCCAAACCTAAATATCATTAATTACAGGGTAATTAGGGAACACATTTGCAATTCCCTAATTAAGCCTTCAATAAATCCCATGAAAATTAGGAGAGGAAGTCATCCCCAAAGTATACCCAAGAAGTTTAATGAGGTTTAATTAAGAGGTAATTAGCAAAATAGTATTTCCAATAAAACCCAAAATCGAGAAAAGGATAATTCAAAATCATTGAAATTATTTTAAAATATTTTAGGTTGAATTATCTTTCCATAAAATTTTATCTCATATTTTTTTGAATTTTATTAAGAGAGATATGAATTTTTGAAGATTAGGAGATTAATTAGAATTAATTAAATCCCTAATCCCTCACTCACAAGACACACGTGTGGTCAGCGCTTACATGCGTGGTGAGCATCCCACTTAAACATCCCATCTAAATGGCAGGACATGAGACGCTTTGATCCCTATCGCTCAATCAAAGATTGACGCCGATCCTCCCGTTTTAAAATGAATAAAGGATTTTCTAAATGTGCGTATAATCCTACCCATCCAAAATGATGGATGACAACCAGATCCATCCTTACCAATCCCTGCAAAAATGGAGACCTCCATTTTTGCAGCCATGATCTGAGCTCGACTGAGCTCGGATTGGATTAGAAATCAACCCACACCATCAAAGAATGGGCAAAAACACATATAACTATCAAAACTCCACAAAATTAAAATTTCTTTCACAAAGCTCCACACCACATTGAGTTTAATGGTCAAAAAATGGCATACCTCACCGGAGGTGATCACTGATGTTTGATTCCCTTGGAGAAGCTTCGTTTGGTTGAGACGAAGCTCTGTTGAGTGTTTGAGCTCTTGAAGTTGAATGACCAACTCTTCCTCGCTTGCCTTGATTGAGCTAGCCTTCCTCTTTCCTTGAGAGCTTGAAAGAGAGCTTGAGTGCACTTGCCTTTGATGGAGTGTGCAAAGGGAATTTGGTGGAAATTGAGTATGGAGAAAATTAGCACTTGATTTTCCTCCCTATTTTCATTGTTCAAAATCGAGGATGGGAAAATGGCTAGAGCTCTGAGGTCGGGATCACTGATGGGTCCTCACTCTCTAGTACTCAATCGAATGTGGGAATGATGAATTCATACTGAATTAGGGGGAGTATATCTCTCCCTATGGCAATCGAACGGTCAACTCCTCCCTTGACTTGTTGATCCAATTGATCACATTGGAGAAGTTGTTTAGGCTATTAGCTCTATGCACATGGTCAGTTTGAGACCTTGAGTGGATTGGCAACCTCCCATGTGCATCAAATTGGGTGGAGGAAGGATTTAGAATGAGCCAATTTGACCCATGGGGTCGGGTTTGGCCTTGGGTCCATTTGAGCTGACCAAAACCCATTGGGTTGGGTGAACCACTTTTCATTGGGTCCACTTGAGCTATTAGGAAGGCATCAAGTTGATATGAAGAGGGCATGGCCAAATTACTTATGGAATAGGCCAAATTTTGCTCTATGGCCTAGGGTAGAATGGTCATTTTGCTAATTTTTCAATTTGGATATGTTGGGTATGTGGAGAAACTAGGTTTGGCCAAGTTTCATGAGATTAGGAATTCATTTGATAAGGTTTGGCTCATGTTGACCCATTTCTGTCAAAATAGGTCAACTTGCGTCAAGTTGACCAATTGGTCAAATTGGGTCAAACCAAGGGTTGGGTCAAGTTCATATGACCATTTGAAATGTTTTGGTGGCCTTGGTTTGATTCAATTTGGTTTAGTTTTGAATATGGCTCATATGACTTTATTTAGGTCAAATGGGTCAAGTTGACCAATTTGACCCATTTGACCTATTTGGGCTAGGTCATGGGTAGGTTTAGGTTTGGTTAGTCATTTGGAGTGGATTGATATCTTTGTTTCTAATCAATTTTGGTTATGTTCAAATTTGGCTCAACATGACCCCTTTAGTCAAGTCTAAGGTTAATTTAGGCTAGGTTAGCTAGTAATTGAGGCTTTGGTCAAGTTCAACAAGTGATTTGGAATGAACTTGAACCATTGGTTTGAGTTAATTTGGCTTAGATCAAGTTTTGACATATTTTGACATTTTAGGTCAAGTTAGGTCAACTTGGGTCAAGCCAATTAGGCTAGGTTAGGCTCAAATGTTGACTTGGTCAAGTTCAAATATATAGGTCATGAATGAACTTAGATCAATGGTTTCAATCAATTTGGCCTATGGTGGATTTTGGCTATGTTTGATTTCATTTTGGTTAAGTGTTGACTTGGTCAACCCTTAAGTTTGACTTGGTTTGACCCAATTTGATTGATTGATCATCCCATGATGATTGTTGATCATGATGAGAGGCATAGGTGAGTTTGGTTCAATTCAATTTAGGATTAGAATTTGGCTCATAAGGGTACTTTAGGTCACTTTCGATCAAATGAGCCTAAGTGGGTCAAATGACTTGGTCAATGCTTGATTTAAGTTTGATTGATCTTGTATATGGACTTATGATTGAAATATAAGTCCATTTGCAGTTTTGAAGTCAAATGGGTTTTGATTCATTTGACAATTTCATATTCTAAGGGAGAATATGAATGGATTTTGGCTTTGATTTTTGAATTGGATTTTGATTGTTTGATTGAAGTTTGTATTTATATATGGATTCATGATTGTAGGGTTGATTGAATCATGAAGGAAAATCGGATTTTAGCTTGATTTGAAGTTGATTTGGCTAAGTTCAAGATTTTGACTTGAAAGGCTTAGGTTGGATTTTGAGTGGATTTGAGTTTGATTTTTGGAATTGGTTTTGATTGTTTGAATTTATATTTGAGAATATAAATGAGAATATAAATGGATCAGTAGAAAATTTCAAAGATTTGAAGTGATTTAAACATGATTTAGACTAAGTCTATTCAAGGGAATTTAAAAGACTTGGGAAAATTTGGGGTTTGGATTTGAATTTTTGAATTTGGTTTGATTGATTTATATTTATATTTCATTTATATGTGTGAATGTAAATGAGAATATAAATTAGTTATGAGAAAATCCCATGAATTTGAATTGATTTGATCATGATTTTGGATAAGTCCTTAAGGGGAAAATTAAGGACTTAAGAAGGATTTTTAGAGTTTGAAGTTTCATTTATGGATTTCAATCATAGATTTCAATCAAGGATTTCAATCATGAATTTAAATCATGGATTTCAATCATATGGCATTGATTTGATTTTGGAGAAAATCAATTAAGATTGATTTGGAGTTCAACTTGAAGGAAAGAAGGTCGAGAATGGTTCAAGGGGTAGGTACAAATTTTCCTAACACCCCAAGGAATGACCTATTCTATGGCTAACTCTTCTAAGTCTCTAGGTTGAGTGTTCACCTAATCACTAGATGTCTCTTAAGACTAAGGATCTCTTAAATTCTAAGAGGAATCCTAAGTCTAAGATGGAGGGGTTGATAGCTCATGCTAAAAATGAGGTCAACACTTTGTTTTAGCATGTGATTAGTTAGTTTATATGGTAGATCTATATTATTGGATTTGATATTTTAGGAAAAAAGTAAATATTGCAAATAAATGTTGATTATGTTTATTTAAATTCACGTTTATGTTTTAAATAAATTAAGTGTATTTATGTGTATTTTAAATAAATTTATGTTTGTTTTAAATATTATATTTGTTGTATGTTTATGTGCTCATTCTGAAGCTATTTGAAATGATTCTCGTCTAATTACAGTAATGTAAATATCTCATTATTCGATAAGCTTTTCTAGATTAGGTGTCTGGTTTGTTTTCTCTCCCACCCTGGTAGATGTGTTTGCAGTAGGTGGAGGCTATTTTGTTTTGCTTGTCTCGGTTAGTGTTCTTTATTCCAATTTGCCCCATTTTGGTTGTTTTAGTTTTTTTTTTTATGCGTGTTTTCTCCATGGTTTTTTTGGTTCTCATATATGGGTTTTCCTAGTTTTTGTTTTTTTATTGGTTGGATCTTGCTGCAGCCTAGTTTGTTTGGTTTGGGCTTTCTGGTTGGATGGTTGTTGCTGCTGTCTGGCTGTGGGTTTTTCTCTCTTACTGGGTGTTACTCACTCTGGATTAGTTACCTACCTTTGGTTCTGGTTCTCTTTTTTGGTGGTTATTTTTATGAGTTTTTCTAGAATGTTTGCTCTTTGGATGGATTCCCCTGTCCCAGTTGTTTTTGATTATTCAGGTGCTTTTGGTTGTCCATTCTCTAATGAGTTTCACCCTTCTCACTTGCTGCTTCTTTTGGGTTTTAGCTTTGTTGTTTGGGGTGTGGGATTCTAGGTTGGGAATTATTCATCAAATTGTGGTTTTTGGCATCCATATTTTTGTGGTTATTGCTCCTGCTTTTATGATGGGTTGGGTGCCCTTAAGGCCTATTTGTTGCTTGGAGAACTATTTCTCTGCAGTTGTTTACCACGTTGTTTATGCTCGATGAGTTTGAGGATGGATGTATGGATTGTTATATTTTCTATCTATGGGTTGGTCCTCCACATGTAATTGGATTGTTATATGCATTTTTTTGAAATAAATTCCTATTCAACACTTCATTATGGATCATGTCAGTAAAAGAGATGTTGATATTGATATTTGTAGTGCTGAATTACAAATTATTTATATTTTGATAAAACCTCATAATGTAAATTGTTTATGTAGTTCTAGGCTCATGTTAGGTATGTTATATACGCCCATGTAAATTACTACTCATAATTAAAATCTTTTAGATGTACCTGTAGTGGGAGAAAAATTTTATGTTGGTCAATTTTTGTTAGATAGTTTGTTTCATTTTTTGTTTGGGTTAGGTGATATTATACATGTAGGCAACGCGATTCTTAAATTTCTTATGAATTTGATTGATTTAAACAGGTGTGATATTCAGATGTTCTAATACAAATTTTTAGATTCAAAATGAGTTTGGACAGTTTAGTATTATATTATGGCGAACTTCGTATTGAGGACTTCTTCCCAACATTGGTGTAAAAAATTGCCCTATACATGTTTCACCTCGGAATGATTTTGGAAGCTTACATAATCAAATTATGAGATCACTAAAAATTGAACCGACGCATTTTATAGTTAATCTCATATGTAGATTTCCCGTTGGTGCCGGTTTCATTGTTTCTCCAATAAATGATGATGAAGTATGTGAGTCCGTTATTAATGCTGCGAGTATACAATCTCTAATTGTATATGTTGAAGTTGAGTTGATGTGAAAATAGAGAAGTTCATAATCTAGCTTGAAGTTCATCGAACTGAAAATGTACAAACAACTATACTTTTACTGGAACCATATCAGACAGACCTCAATAAAGGTTTTAGTAGGTATGTGCATCGAAGTCATAATTGAATTAATCATTTTTATTTTAATATTATACACTACGTCATAAATTACAACACTGTTGAGAGAGATGTTACTGCATCTCCTACTTGTATTTATCATATTGCCTCAGCTTTTGTTAGTATTGGTGAATACCATGGTGATCATGTACGCTACACCCAAGATGAGGGCTATGAAATAATGCCTAGTGCAACCAGTTAATAATGCTTGATAGTGAAGGTGACATTGGAGAAGATCAATGTGCAGACTCTGGGAGTAGTCATTTACTAAGAGATTACTCTAACAAAACAAACTTAGCTGAGGAACACATGTTCAGTAGCAATGATTATATTCAGGCCTGCCAGACAGCACAAGAATGGGATGAACAATTGAATTTTGATTGCCTCTCAAAAGATTCTATTTTTCTAAAATAGAATTTTATTCTAGCTGACTTAATTGAGGGGATGTGTTTTCATGACAAAAGACAACTTAAATTTACTATTCATGGTTGGTCCATCACAAATAACATTATGTAACATGTGACTCTAACAAGATGAGGTTTACGATTGGCATTCTTCACAATGATGTAGGTTGATGTTAGATCGAAGTGATCTAAAATTAGTTAGAGGCTATTTGGTGCATTTAGAGTGTAAAGTAAATCAAATGGAGAGAATTTAATTTTTTGAGTATTTGGTATGGTGCAAAGTAAAATTTCAATGCATTTGTAGTGTATTTGAAATGCATTAGAATGGTCATTTTGCGTGTATTTAGAATTCGCTGATTTGAATTCAATCATAATAGTGTTCATCATTGCCGACCACCGCGCCCTGCCACGCCACCCTGGCCGTTTGCCCACCCACCGCCAAATCGACATAGCCGCCCGCCGCCATGATTGTTATTGCGCCCGCTTGATCACCGCCTCGCCACGATCGCCGCTCATACCGCCACCACCACTTCATCGCCTCGTCGCCGTACCCATCACCTCCGACCACCACCAATCACCGCCCTCCATGAATTGAGTTTTTATAAAATAATTTCAGAAAACTTAATTTTAAACTTTTGTATAAAACTTAAATTTTTAATGATAAAGAATTAGAGAAATGGAACAATAACCAATAAGAGTATAGAAAAGTAAAGTGCAGAAAAATAAAGAAAAAAAACACAATTTTTACATGGTTCGGTCAAACCTCAAAAATCGGCATACATCCACGCCTAGCAACCCAAGCTAGGAATTTACTAAATCAAAATGAGATTACAACAAATCTCCCATACTCTCCTTTACAGGTGAGTACAACCCAACACCATACTTTTCTTAATGGGCAAGTACAACCAAAGAACACACTTTCTTTAATGGGCAAGCACAACCCAACAACGTATTTTCCTTCACGAGCAAGTAGAACCCAACAGTAAAATAAGAAAAAGGAGAAAGAAGGGTTTAACTCTCAATTTTAAAATAATTTTGCTGACCTAGCTATTAAGACAAGTGAATTCAAAGGAATGAAAGATAGCTCACTTTAATTGATATTTAAATTTGAAAAATAATTAAACTTGATATATATATATATATATATATATGATGTAAATGAATCTTTAAAATATTTGATGTGAATATGATAATTGAAATCAAGGTGATTTAATTTATGATTTGAAATATAGCACAATAATGATTTGAAACTTGAGTCAATCACTTGTTAGAAAGAGACTTAGAGT
This sequence comes from Cymbidium sinense, assembly GCA_021442155.1. Classification (NCBI taxonomy): domain Eukaryota; kingdom Viridiplantae; phylum Streptophyta; class Magnoliopsida; order Asparagales; family Orchidaceae; genus Cymbidium; species Cymbidium sinense. Next base: position 105,925,161 of record CM038222.1, read on the forward strand.
TTTCAAAAGTTCAAATAAAAATGAAATCTTAAATCACATAAACTCAAATAAAATCTCTTTTTAAAGAAATTATTATTTATGCTAAATTTGAGATGATTTAGTAGTAATAAAATTTGTTAATCACAAGTATTTTATATGAAATAATCACAAAGACAATAATCTCTCTTTAGAACATGTTGGAATAATGAAGAGAAAATAACTTGCAATAATACACTTTAATTCATCAACCATGAAGCTTTCAGCCAACTTGACAAAGTATAGAAATAGATAAGTTAACCACTAAACAAATTGACCAAATTCATAAAAAACTCAAGCCAAGAAGAAGAATAAGGTCACTTTGCATGTAAAATCACAAACTAGAATGAAAGCACCTTGTTAAGCTTTTGGGCACAAGGAAATCCACCAATCCTCCAAGTTCTTTTGTGCAATCCTCAAGCCAATCACTTATAGGTTGGAGGTTGGAAAAAGAATGAAGAAATTAGCACTTGATTCATCAACAAGAGATCTCCAAATGTTTTGCAAAAATTCGGCCACGAGAGAGTTTTTCTAAGAGAGATTTTTCCAAGAGAGTTTAACCTAGTCTAAGGAACATTTTATAATACAAGGGGTCATGAGGTTCGGTCAAGTGAAGAAAAAATATGAGGGTAACTCATTTGGAATTAATTTAAACATAAATCAATCTAAATAAAAAATAAATGGCATGAGATAAAAAATCAGCCAAAGAGAAATATGAGGGAATTTAATATGGAATGTTGGTTTAATTAAAAATCAATTTAAAAATCAAATTATATAAGAGGGATTTTATCCAAGACAAGGAAGAGGGAAAGTTTAATTAGTAAGTGATTCAATTCGAATCAATTAAATTAAATTAATTTTGCATGATGAAGAAAATCAATAAAAAGGGGGGGATATGAAGGAAAAATTAATTTGAAAAGAGATTTAAATTGAATCAATTCATCATATGACCTGATTTCTAATGTAATTAAGAAGTTAATGCTTATGTGGGTTGGCCAAGAAAGAGAGAGAGAGAGAGGATAGAAGAGCTTGAATTATTACCAAACAAGTCATGAGACAATTAATTATCCAACTAAAAATGGGAATAATTCAAATTTTGATTAATTTAAATTAATCATGATATATGATAGGCCAAAAGAAAGTTTATGGGATTTAATTAGTATTTAATGCAATATGAAATATTCAATCAATTCATCTTGATTGAATAAGCAAGAAGAGATAACATATAAACTTTATTTAATAAACCAATGAATATCAAAAGCTACTTTCCTAAAGTAGATTAAATTTATTTTAATGCACTTAATTTGAATTAAATGATGATGGATCAGATCTTAGGACAGTTTAAATCAATTTTCATTAAGAGATTAATTTGAATTTGAGTAAAGATATAGTTGGCCAAAGGAGATTTTCAAAAATAGAATTTATATAAAATGAAAGAAAATAATTCAATGGCTTATTTTAATTGAATTTGAATTAACTTAAATAAATTTAAATTAATTCATATTAAAATAAATAGATTACCATATAACCAGCCACATAACATTCCATGAAGAGGAAATTTTAAATTTGCCTATGTAATCAAAGGAATATTCAATTTGAATTCAAAAAATAAAATTAAATATTTAAATAAATAAATTTTAATTTAGAAAATATGGGATAGTTATGAAAATAATTTGAATAAATCTCACACAATTTATTTAGAAAATAATCATGAAAATAGTTCGGCCACAAAGGTTTAGGATTAAATATAGGATATGAGAGAAAAATAATACCTTGAATAATGTTTGGTTAATTTAGATCCATTCCTTGAATAAATGGATATTGAACATGCCTAAGCATTAAAATAATTTAATGAAATGTGAACTTAATTTAAGTTGTATGGAAGCACAATAAATGGAACAAAATTTATGCATTTAGTTCATATTATCCAAAATAAATAATTTGAAGAATAATTGTAAATATAAAATATAGAATTTTTGAATAATTTTCAAAAAAATATTTTGAAATGAATGAATGATTTATTTAATTTTAGTGAGATTTTCATTTACCTTAATATAGTTAATTCTAGAAAATTCCACATGTCTAATAGTTTTTGCATTCTAAATTGACTGAAAAACTCGGAGTTAAATATAAATGACATTCATAATGATTAATGTGAATAATTTATCATGCAAAGAGATAATTAGTTTTTATTATATAATATTTGTTATCATCAAATCAAATGATGTGATACACAAGGTGTATAGTCAACACTTAGAACTAGATTTGGTCTATTCAAACGCAAAGACAACCACAAAAAGTAAGATCCATGCATAGTGTGGCAATTTAGTAGTAGTAAATAATATTATGATTTATCAACTTTATTTCAATGATTGATTATTCAAAATTTCAAATGAGATTGGCTTAATTTTATCTTAATGTAAATGATATATATATAGATGATGATTAAAATTAATAAAAATAAGTTTTTACATATATGTATAACTTGATAATAGGTTTCAAGATAAAGAAAGCGAGTTTTGAAAAATATGTAACAAGCGAGTTTATCTGCATTTATTTTTATGTTATTTATAGACATTACAAATTGTTTTGACTCGAATTTTATTATAAATCATTTTCATTTTACTCTCTTTCATTATTGAAAACCTCATGTTTATATACCACTTTATATTATTCACATCTCAAATGATAAATAATGAAATAAGTACAACAACAACAAGCCTTTATCCCACTAAGTGGTGTTATTTACATGAATCCTTCATCTCCATTGTGTCCTATTATGTGTCAAATTCTCATTTAATTTAAGCATACTAAAGTAATTTTTTATACATCTTAACCAAGTCTTTTTAGGTCTACCTCTACCTTTCTTAACATAAGGCAAATCTAATGCATCTACTCTCCTAACCGGGTCATTGGACGATCGACGCTTTATGTGGCCAAACCATCTAAGGCAACTCTCTCTAATCTTATCTACAACAGGAGCTACTCCAACTTTTTCTAGAACATGCTCATTTCGCATTTTATCTCTAATAGTAAAGCCACTCATCCACCTGAGCATCCTCATCTCTGTAACACTTAACTTAGTCTTGCTTCTTTTATTGGCCAACATTCTGCACCATAAGTCATTGTAGGTCTTACCACCATCTTATAAAATTTTCCCTTAAGTTTAAGTGGAACTTTTCTTCACACAAAGCCGATGCATTCCTCCACTTCAACCTTCCAACTTGAAATCTACTAATAACATCTCCATCTATTTCACCATCATTTTGAACAATAGAGCCTAAATATCGATTCACTCTTATTAATAACTTGTTCACCTCGTCACAACACTTCTCTACAACTAAAATTATACTCCATATATTCAGTTTTAAATCTACTTAATTGAAAAGCTTTAGACTCAAATGTTTACCTCCATAATTCAAGTTTCTCTTGGACTCCCTCTCTAGTCTTATCAACAAGAAGAATGTCATCAGAAAAAAGCATACACCAAGGTACATCTTCCTGTAAATGCATAGTAAGAACATCTATAACTAAAGCAAAAAAGATAAGTACTTAAAGTTGATCCTTGATGTAATCCAATTGAAATGGGAAAATATTTTGTCAATCCTCCTTGTGTTTGGACACAAGTAACAGCTCTAGTATACATATTCTTAACGACTTGAATATAACCAATATTAACTCCTTTCTATTCTAGAACTCTCCAAAGAACACCTCTTGAAACTTTATCATATGCTTTCTCTAATTCAATAAATATCATATGTAAATCCTCCTTACTTTCTCTATACTTCTCCATCAAACCTCTTAACAAATGTATAGCATCCATAGTAGATCTAACTGGCATGAAACCAAACTAATTGTGAGAAACTTTTGTATCACATCGTAACCTATGCTCAATTACTCTCTCCCATAATTTTAATGTATGACACATTACCTCTATCACTCTTGTGCATCACCTTTATTCTTAAATATAGGATCCAACAGACTCTTTCTCGACTCATCTGACATCTTTTTAGTCTTTAAAATAACATTAAAAAGTTTTGTAAGCCAATAGATTCCTTGATCTCTTAAACATTTTCACACTTTTATTGGAATATCATCGGTCCTACTTCTTTTCCACATTTTATTTTCTTTAAAGCTTCTCTAACTTCAAATTTACTAATATAGTGATAAAAATATAATTCTCTATTTTTTGTTTAGGGTATTAAGGTTGCTAAAATCAATTGTACATTCAGATCCTTCATTGAAAAGTTTATCAAAATATCTCATCCACCTATTTTTAATATCCTTTTCTAAGAAAAACACTTTGTTATCTTCATCCTTAATACACCTCACTTGAACTAGGTCTTTACTTCTTTTGTCTCTTTGGTTGGCTAACTTATGCATACATATTTCACCTTCTTTGGTATCTAATCCATTGTATAAATCACTAAAAGTTAATTTTTTTTCATCATATATTGCTTTCTTAGAATCTCTATAGGCCACTTTATATCTTTCCCAATTCTCCAAGTTTTTACATCTAAACCAAGTCTTATAACAATGCTTCTTATTTTTGATCTTTTCTTGTACACTCGACTCCACCACCAACTATTTTATTAAAAGAAGTTTTTCATTTTGATTCTCTAAGAAGATTTTTAGCAACTTGCTTAAATTCACTTGCTACTTTTTCTCACATAACATTAGCTTCTTTATGAACATCCCAATTCTAAGCTCTTATAGCTTGCTCTTAAAAATATTTTATATTTGTGTTCTTATATCTAATCCTAGGACAATAATTTGATTTATTTTTCCTCTTACAATCTTTCATCTTAAAATCTAAAACTAACAATCAATGTTGGGTACTTAAACTTTCACTTGAATGACCTTACAATCTTTACAATCTAAACGATCTATTTTTCTTATCAGAAAATAATCAATCTGTGTTTTACTAGATCTATTTTTATAAGTAGTAATATGTTCATCTCTTTTCTTAAATAAAGTATTACCAACTACAAAATCATAAGCTAAGGCAAAATCTAATATAGTCTACCTTCTTCATTAGTCACTCCAAATCCATAACCATCATGAACACTTTTAAAATCTTCTACCACTCTACCAACATGTCCATTTAAATCTCCTCCAATAAATACTTTTTCTTCAAGAGGTATCTTTTGTATTAATCCCTCTAACTCATTCCAAAATTTTCTTTTGAGCTTACATCCAAACCTACTTGAGGAGCATAAACACTTATATCATTGATAATCTTAGAATCAACAATAATCTTTAAAGCTATAATTCTATCTCCACATCTATTAATATTTATAACATTATCCTTCAAACTTTTATCTATAATCACACCTACACTATTTCTAGTTTGATTTCTACATGAATATCAAAGTTTAAAACCTAAACTATCAATCTCCTTGGCATTCTCCCCAACCCATTTAGTTTCTTGAACACATAAAATATTTATTTTTCTATGAACCATAATATCTATTAATTCCATTAATTTACCTATAAGAGTACCTATATTCCAAGATCATAACCTAATTATAGTTTTATGGACTAACTTCTTTGCTCACATCCATCCATAATGTGGGAACCCTTGCTTATTTAACACTGCACTCGGGTGACGATGTAGTGGCCCTTGCACATTTTTCACTGTATTCAAGCCATACAGTGTGTCGCTTCCAGGGGATGCCAGATAATGAAATAAGTAATATAAATAATTGTATGAGAGGAATGTAAATAACTATGGTATATAAAAGTGATTGCATATGCACATTAAAAGACAAGTTTTTCTTTTTATGATACTGATTGGAGGCATAACTTACATGTTCAAGCAAGTGAAAATAGAAAATGATGTCTACTCTTCATAGTGAGATTTTAGAAACTGTCATTAAAGGATGTGCCTTAATAATATAGTTAGATGGTGATTTCTATGATAGGTATATTATAAAATAAGGTTTCGGTATATCATTCTTTCGCATGATAATGTAATACATATTGATTTGTTCATAAACAATTTATATACTGGATCTTTTGCTTAACATTTCATTTTGTCTTGCTGGTATATCATGCATGCTACTCGCTTCCTTCAAGCTCTTTTGGTTATGTTGGATGATTATGGTTTATCAGAGCTATCTTTTTTCTTTCTTGTTTGATCCGCTGCCTAGAAGCTTAATTTTTGCCTGCTGCCGACATGAATAGTCTAATGGTAATCGTGGATTCGTGGGTGAAGAGTTGCTCTTCTTCTATATAGTGGTTCTTATCTTTTGGTTTATAGTGTATCCTTTTAGTCTTCATCTTGTTTACTGTAATGTCGAGCCCTTTTATAGTCCTTCCGGCAATCTTTTGTAAGTGTTTTTCCAAGGGAAACTAGCTTTTCTATATGGAAATTGACCTCAGATTCTCAAATTAAAAAAATTATTTCTGGTATACATTGATTTCAAAAAAGGGGAAAAAATTATATAAATGCATTGAATACGAAGATCTAATTTGAATTATAAATATTTTATTTTTGAGAAAATTGAGAGCATCTGGTCAGATAATAATCATAAAAAGTATACAAAAAATATGACGAGGAGAATAAAAACTGAACATAAATAAGTGAGGTGCCATTTATTTCAACACCAAAGAGAGCTTAGTCATCATCATCCACCTAAAACAATAGCATTTGGATAGAGCTTGATAAAAGAGCTTCTTCGTCTCCACCAAAAATATAATCAACTCAGATCAATAAGTCTAAAAACTTGCAAAATTTCAAGCCATAAAATTCAGAACCAAAACTGAGAGTCCAGGACAAAACAAGGAAGAAACCACCTATAAATAACAATTACATGAGAGGCCCAAAATCCAAAATCCATAAAAAAATATTAGGAAATGACAACATGCTAATTAGCAGCCACTTGAGAATCTTGTTTCCATTGCATGAGTTTGGCCTGAAGTGTTGTTTTTATTTTGTAGACATGTAAAAAATAGAAGCTTTTTTTCCTCTCATTTCTCTCCTCCAGAAATGATATAATATAATGTAGTTAATAGTAAGAAAATAGATATTCTCAAAACCTTTGAAATATTTTCCATGTCAGCTACAAACTGTAAGATTAGAGGCATAGTTATAATGTGGAAGAATCATGAAGTCCATGGAAGACCTCTATTAAGAAAATCTGCAAATTAATGGCAAACAATATGATTTGCAGATTCATTATCTGCATGACAAAAGAGACAAATTTTTGGCAACAAGGATGTTCCTTCTGGCTAAGTTATCCATAGTTTTTAGGTCATTACAAATGACAAGCCAAGGATAATCAAGCAACAAGCCTTTTATGCGAAATCCAACAAGAAAATTTTCTCGTTATATAAAATGTAGCATCATAAAGTTATTACAAGATGGAACCTTGCAACCTCTTAATAGCATCAACTCCTTCCTTTGATTTAAAGAAATGTAACTAACAATATTAATGATATGTCGAAAGCTAGAAAAGTAATGTAGAGACAAACCATTAGGAGAATTAATCTTATTAAGATACACAGTGGAAAGAAAGGGAAGAATTTTAAGATATTATTCTCAAGTATGTCAACAAAAGATTCTTCATTCAACCAAGGTTCCCAAAACTTATATAAAAGAACCATCACAATAGTATATAAGATATGTTGCTTCAAGAAAGTGTTTTCGAATGGAGACACTTGCAGAGACAGACGTTTCCATATAGTACCATATTTAGCTTTAAGTCACAAAAATATTAAGTTAAAAGAATTCGTCAATCTCTAAAGAAGCTTAGAAGGAAAGCCTTAGCTAAATAATATACGAGATTGCTAAGCCGTAAAAATGTTTTGTCCTGTAGGTTTTATTCCATGAGATAAGATGAATGCTTTCCTTCAGTTTTATGGGAATTTCAATAATATATTATAGAAACGAGCAAAATATTTTTCAATGTTATTTATTTGGATTTTTTTGTTGAGAAAATTGAGTGTGAAACCTCAAGTAAATCATAGGAGTGAAAGGATCCTTGACTATACAGTTAAATAGAGAATTATTTATTTTAAATTCATAAATTTGAGTAATATATTTAACAATTTATCATGGACAACACTAAAGAAGAAGTATTAAAACTATCAAATAATTATAATTTGAAAATTTTGCTCCAACAAAATATAAGTTATTAAAGAAATTTTAAATATTTGACTTCAACTTGGTAATTGGGCTTTGAATGAAATTTATGGGCGTCAATTAGGATTGATCTGTTTACACAAGATTAGCCAAAAATGCAAAGATTGGCATTATTCATCCTACAATGATGTAGGTGTAAGAAATTTTTTATTTTATTCGTTAAAATTCTTTTTTTAATCATTCAAACAACATAATCATATAAACTCTTAAACCCAAGATCTTGAACAAAGTAATTTTCACAAACCTTCAATTAATAAATAAATCGTATACCTTGATTTATCATGAATTCTTTTAATCTGTGAAACTAGGTTTCTCTTCCTTAACCCAAATTTTCTTAATGTAATAATCTTAATGGACAAATACATACACATTAAAGGATAAGAAAAGGATTGGTAGTTTCTCTATGAAGAGACATTTTATTTGATCAAATGGTCCATAAGCGATCAACAAACTCTCTCTGACAATGAGATTTAAGAACATAATTAATTATTAAACAATAATAATAATTAATACACACTTCAAAATTAATTACATAATTCTTACATTCTCCCACTTGGCTCATATAATATTATTCAATTTTAAGATTTAATAATTATATACATAAACATAATGCGTATTACATGTCAAATAATTTTCTTAATTTTGTCAAATCATAATTCATTATTAAGAAAAAATTAATAGGGATCTTGGCAGTTATACACCATTAGTGCGACATATTTCCTTCCAACTATCATAATATTAATTTTACACTTAATATGATCTATAATGAGAGATAATCATAATGGTCTAACATTAATGTCTTTATAAAAGATAAATCTTGTAAACATTTACATAATTCTTTCATGTATATACAATCAAACATAATGAAACAAGATGCGATAATATATCAAATAGTTCGATAAAGAGCTAGAGAGTCAAATACATAAAGTGAATAATGAATTCAATAATGCTTTTTAATAATGCTCATCTTTTTAACATGTTCATTAAATAGTTTAGGTTGCAATCCTTTAGTTAAAGGATCAACAATCATAAGATTGGTGCTAATGTGCTCAAATGACACTCTCTATTTTTGAACTTCTTCTTTAACAGCAAAGTATTTCAATTCTGTATGTTTAGCACCCTTTGAATACTTATCATTCTTAGAAACGAAGACTACTACAACATTATCACAATAAAATTTTTCAACTTGGAAATACTACAACTCCAAGTCTTGAAATAAAATTTCACAACCATAACCCATGAATTGTAGCTTCAAAACATGCGACAAACTCAGCTTCCATAGTAGGTGCAGTAATGACAGATTGCTTCCCACTTTTCCATGAGATAGCTCCTCCAGTTAGTAGGAACAAATATCCAAATGTGGATTTTCTGGTATCCACACATCCAACAAAATCTAAATCTAAATATCCAATCATCTCAAAATGTTCAGATCTCCTATAAGTGAGCATATGCTATTTCGTTCCTTGTAAATATCATAAAACTTTCTTTGCAGCCTTCCAATGAATAATTCCTGGAATACTTTGATATCTACCCAACATTCCCACAACAAAATTGATATCTGGTCTCGTACAAGTCTGAGCAGACATCAGACTTCTAACAATAGGTGCATAAGAAATTTATTCCATTTGTTTACGTTTCAATTTGTTCTTTGGGCATTGCATAAGACTGGATTTTTCTCCTTTCTACGAATTGGAACAATACTTTAGAACACTTTTCCATTTTAAATCTCTCAAAACTTTATTGATATATGCTTTCTTAGATAATCCTAACAATCCTTGTGATCTATCACAGAATATTTCAATTCCTATCACATAGGATGCCTCACCCATATCTCTCATTTCAAAGTTTTTTTGAGAGAAATGTTTTGGTCTCATATAATAATCCAAGATCATTAATTTTCAAGCAAGATATCATCAACATATAAAATCAAACATATAAACTTAATCCCAACCTTTAGATATATACATCGATCAACAATATTTTCTTTAAATCCAAAGGTAAATAGTATCATTGAACTTAAGATATGATTGTAGAAGCTTGTTTAAGTCTATATTGATTTCTTAAGTTTACGACCATATGTTATTTTCCTTTAATTGAAAAACCTTTATGGTGATTCATATAAACTTGTTCCTCAAATTTCCATTTAGAAATATAGTTTTCACATCCATCTGATGTAGCTCCAAATCATAATGAGCCATTAATTCCATAATAATTCTTAATGAGTCCTTTTTGGAAATAGGAGAAAAAGTCTCTTTATAATCAATACCATCTTTCTGAGTAAAACCTTTGGCAACAATTCGGCTTTATATTGCTCTATATTGCCATTAGAGTAACATTTTGTCTTAAAGACCCATTTACATCCAACTCTTTTAAAACCTTCGGGCAATTCAATGAGATCCATTATTATGATGCATTGATTTTAACTCTTCTTTCATAGCATCTAATCACTTTTAGAATTAATACTTTTGTGGCCTATATAAATGAAACGGATCATCATCAATTCCAAAGTCAAATTCTAACTCATGTAAACAAACAAAATAATCATTGAAATAACAAATTTTCTATATTGGTGATAACTTCATCATGTTGTGTATGTTCATTCATTTGTTGTTCTTGTAAATTATCAAATTGTTCAACAATTATAGGAACAACAACTTTAAAAGTAGTTGATAAAGAAATTTTTTACTTTAGCTTCTTCAATTTTCACATTTCATAGTTCTGTACTCCCACTAATATCACCATTTTTAATGAACTTAGCATTTTCAATTTCAATAATTTTTATACTGTGATTAGGATAGTTAAATCTATACCCTTTAGATTTTTCTGGATAACCAATGAAATGTCCACTGATTATTCTTGAATCTAGTTTCTTTTCATGTGGATTATAATTTCTTAATTTTATTGGGCAACCCCAAAATATGAAGGTATTTTTAAACTAGGCTTCCTTTACAATTCAAAAGGGGTTTTGAACCTTACCGAGAACCCTATTTAATAAATATAGTAATTTTAAAGCATACATCCAAATGGTAAGGGTAAGTAACTTAACATGCTCCTAACCATATCCATTAAAGTATGATTACACTTTTGCAATTGTTCTTGGCATTATATATGGAGCACATAATGCCATACTTTCTTGAAATTTATCAAATGGACCAATGCATCCGATTCATCATGTCTTAATATTTACCAACTCTATCATCTTATAATTTTCACTTTTCTATCTAATTGTCTCTGACCTCATTAATAAATGTCTCAAAGGTATTTATTGACTGAGATTTCTCATGCAACAAATAGACATAGCCATAACATGAAAAATCATCACTAAAGGTGATAAAATACTTTTCTCTACCAAAAGTTGGAACATCAAAAGGTCCACAAATATCAATGTGTATAATCTTTAAAAGTTTTGTGCTTGTGAACACTTTCTTAATTGTGAGTTTTGTAGATTTACCTTTAATATTAATATACCAAGATCAAGTGAAATCTAAATCGGAAGAATTTCATTCTTTACTTATCTTTGTATTCTTTCTTTAGATATATGACCCAAATGTTTATGCCACACATAAGCTGATCTTTCATCAACCAAGCTACATTTCATTCCAATATTATGATGCAAGGTCAATAAAGTTTCAGCAAATAAATTATCAAGCTTTAAATTATATAAACCATCACAAACAATACTAGAGCCAATAAAATGATTATGCTTAAATAAACTGAAACATCCATTTCCAAACTTAAAATAATATTCAGTTGTATCAAGTTTAGACAATGAAACTAAGTTTCTAGAAATAAATGAAACATAAAGAGTTTGAAAATGATCTAAATGATGTCTAGTGTCTAAAATTAAGCGATACATTCCAATGGATTTAATCGGAGCATTGACTCGATTACCCATTAAGATAAACTTTTCATTTGGCTTTATGGTTTGGATCATAAAGAATTCATGCATCACATTTAAAATATGTGTGGTACAACCAGACTCTATCCACTAAGTATTATAAGAAACTTATGTTAAATTTGATTCGAAACATACAAAAGCACTTAGCTTACCTTTCTTTTCAAACCAAGCTTTACGTTTCTGACAATCTTTCTAATAGTGTCCATGCTTGTGATAGAAATGACATATATCGTACTATATACCTTCTTTTGGATTTGAGCACATGATACATTAGCCTTGAAGTGTCTTTTATTTCCCTTAGCATTCCTCTTAATTAGTTCTTTTAATTTCTGGTTGTCCCATGAGATTAACTGAGTGAATCTCTATGTTTCTTAAGCCTTATTTCCTCTTAAATAAGCATACTTTGTAATTCATTCACATTCTATTTATCTTTAATAGTATTATTGTTTATTTGGAATGGACCATATTCAAGAGGCAAGGAATTAACAATAAATTATATAAGAAAAATTTCACTCACATTCATTCCCATGGTGTTTAATCTTGCTAATATTTATCGTCAGATGTGCTCATGCATGGTACGTGAACCATCAAACTTCATGGTGGTCAACATACTCATTAATGTCCCAACACGTGACTTATCAGCAGACTCAGAAAGAGACAAATCTTTCACATACTTCATAAATTCCTTTATATTATCAGTTTTGGAAATTGTTGGCTTAATGATTTCTGCTACAGTCATTCGCATAAATGTTAAGCTAAGTCTATTTGATCTTTCCCAAGTATCATAAAAATACTTTTGTTCATTACTTCTAGTAGCAATAATTGCAGCGGGCTTATCATTAAGGAGTGCTAAATCAAGATCCAAGACACCTAAATGGAACTGAATTTGTTCACTCCACTCATTAAAATTAAGCCTATTGAACATTATAATAGATGAAGCTTAATGAATGAGTAAATAAGTAGATATTGTAAAATATTAAATGCTCAGATATTAATGTTTGAGGTATAAACACAAACACATAAAATAGATTCAGATAACATTCATATAGTAACATAAATTCATATTGAAGTTCTTCTTTGGGTGATACTACAATACACAATAATAAACATAATTGATGCTTAATATAAATTTCACAAAATTGACAATTATACATACTTTAATTAAATATGATGTAATGTGGAGATTTAGTAGAGTAATTAATATTTTAGGATTGAGGGAAGATCAGTGGAAAATTCAACAATAAGAAAGTATACGTAAAACATAGAAAGTTTAAAGCACTCATCAAAGACGACAATATCATAATATTTATTTCTCATGTTCAATTTTCTTGGATCTCTATGCTTAGCTTCTAACTCTTTTTGCTTGCACCCTTATATCTGAACAACTTTTTCTTGCAGTGGCATTGTGAGAAAATTCAATGGAACCATTAAATTTTGAAATAAAAGTTGACAATTATGTTTATATTTCGCAATAATTATTTTGAATTTTGTCTATATATATGCATTTATTTTTAGGTGGTTGATTTGTAAATATCCCTTATTTTTATGATATTTATAGACATTACAAATTGTTTTGACTCATACCAGAATTTTATTATAAATCATTTTCATTTTACTCTCTTTCATTATTGAAAACCTCTTATTTATATACAACTTTATATTATTCACGTCTCAAATGATATCGCCAGGTAATGAAATAAGTAATATAAATAATTGTATGAGATGAATGTAAATAACTATGGTATATAAAAGTGATTGCAAATGCACATTAAAAGACATTAAAGGATTGGGTGCGCAACGTACATGCCTAAGTAAATAAAAATAAAAAAGATGTCTACTCTTCATGGTTAGATTTTGGAAAATGTCATTAAAGGATGTGCCTTAATAATATAGTTAGATGGTGATTTCTATGATAGGTATTTTATAAAATAAGATATGATATGAAAACTGATAAATAAATCTCATACAATACAATGAGCTAATTGTAACCACATCATTCTTTCTCATGATAATGTAATAAATACTGATTTGTTTAAAAAAAAATTTATAAGCATATTACTTTTAATTCTTGAATTATTATATTTCTGAAATATATTTAATCATTGAGTTGTTTAACTCATTCAATAGTTGATGAATATTTTTTAGAAGAATCTCTATTCTAAATTATAAATTAGGTAAGCCAAGAGAGAAATTTAGCCAAACTTTATAATTGGGCTTAATTAAAACCTAAATTAGTTAATTAAGCACATTAAAAATAATTTAGAAATACCGAAATGGGGACTATGTGGATGCCATGCCGCTGTCAGCCATTGACTAACTCGCCTAAATCGGGACTGAGGGCCCTCCTATTTTTGTTTATCCTTTTATTTGCTCCTCCCTGACCCCATCGAGCTCTTGGCTTGTTCGATTTTGTTTTATCCTTTTGTTTTCCCCTCCTCGACCCCATCGAGCTCTCGACTTGTCTGATTTTGGTTTATCCTTTTTTTTGCTCCTCCACGACCCCATCAAGTTCTCAGCTTGTTAAACTCGTCGATGAATGATGCCACCGAAGGTCTCATCATGACCGGCCAATGTCCTGATACAACTATCTTTTTTCCTTATGGATTTGGGTTTGATCGGGTATTTGTTTAAAGGTATATTTTGCAAACTTAACTCTATAAGTTATTTTTATATGTGATGTAGTGTTTTTTATTGGTAAATTTAATTATGTGCTTAATAACTTTAGATGTAAGATTTATAAAGTTGGATGCTACATTTCAAATCTTGGTGAAAAAAATAATTTTTTAAATAAATTTGAGATATTTATAATCGTAAGTTTATGTTATTTTAAAATTTTTATAATTGTAACTAAATGTATGTTAATTGTAGCTGATGGCATGCTAAATAATTAAGCTAAGTAGGCACATCAGTGTTGATGTTTGGGTTAGGTAATTAATCCATATAATCTAAACTGTTTGATTAGGGCTAACCTTAAGCTCTCTTAAATGAATTCTTTATTAGCATTATATCTATTTGTATCTTAAATTTGCATGTGGTGTTGGGACCTAGAATAAAATGTGGTAACTAAAAACATGAGTTTGTATGAATTTGGTTAAAGTAATTTCTTGATGCGTCACATGTAGGCAAGTCATTTCACGCAGTTCTTATATTGCATAGTTCTTACAATAAACTGAATCAATTTCTTTATTGAATTAATTGATTTGAACAAGTCAGATATTTATTCTGCGTGTGTCTAATACATATATTAAGATTCAAAAATGAGTTTGGATGTAGTATATTTAAGTTTATATTATGGTGACGAACTGAGTGTTCGTGAAGACTTCTTTCTGACATATACGGGTGGGAAAAACAGTCTTACACGGATCTCATGATAGACTAATCTTGAAAGCCTACATAATCAAATTCTAAGATCATTAAAATTCGATCCAACATGGTTTGGTGTTAATATCACATGTTGATTTCCAGTTGGCATTGAATTCATTGCTTCTCCGATAACTGACAATGAAGTCTGTGAGGCCGTTATTAATGCAGCATGCATACAACCTTTAATTATATATGTAGAAGTTGAGTTAATACACAGTGAGGAGAGAGAAGTTCATAATTTCCTTGAGCATCAAATACCTCCAATTAAAATTGAATAGGAGACATTAGTTTCACAGGAAACTTATCAAATGGAAGTCAACCAACCATTTCATAGGTCTGTATAATCAAATCATGATATTATTCATTACAAAGTATTACTGTTTTGTTACATCTTATTCATTACATCATAATTGACAACACTGTTAAGAAAATATTAATGCTCCATTCGAACATGTTCACCATGTTGGCACAAGTTCTGTTAATAGGGATCAATATCATGGTGATCATATTGCACTATTATCTACTGAAAATGATGGATACAAAATAATGCTTAGAACAACGTGTAGCGAGATTGCTGATAGTGAAGGTGACAATGGACAAGATCAATGTATGAACTTTGAGAGTAGCTGCCTATTACGAGATTACTCTTATAAAACAAATATAGCTTAAGAACACATATTATGAAATAATGATTATATTCAGGCTGCCAAACAACAAAGGAATGAGATGATAAGATGAATTTTGATGGGCTCTCAAACGAATCTGTGTTTGTAGAAGAAAATTATATTCCGAATGAGTTCATTGAAGGGATGTGTTTCTATGATAAAAAATTGCTTAAATTCACTCTTCATGGTTGGTCTATTAGAAATAATGTTGAGTACGCTATATATGCCTCCAATAAGATAAAGCTCACTGCGTTATGCATACACCATGATCATTCTAGTAGTCCTTGCATGTGGTGTCTACATGCCTACTCAAGCAAGAGATTAGGTGGTGTTAGAAGGATATCTACTATAGCTTCCTTACACACTTGTACTCATTCAGTACTAAATAGTGGACATAGGTAGTGTAATTCACAATTTATTAGCCATTTCATACAACATGTGATTAGATATAAACTAGATTTGAAGTCTAAAGCAATTATTGGTCGAATGAAATCCAAGTTTAACATTAGAGTATCATATATGAAAGTTTGGGATGCACGTCAAAATGCAATAAATGCTATTTTTGGTTGCTGGGAAGAGTCGTATCATTCACTAGATCACTTCTTGACAGTATGTTATGCTAAGCGATACCGCATACACTCAATTAAGAAAAACTATTTTCAACATGTATTCTAGTCATTTGGGTCATCCATAGTAGGTTGGCGTATTAAAGCTTGTCTTAACTCTTGATGATATATATTCTGTTGGGTAAGTATAGATGAACTCTTCTTACTCTGAGGTTGATGCAAACAATGGCCTATATCCACTGGCTTTTATAGTAATTGAAGAGGAATGCAATGAGTCATGGATTTGGTTTCTTCGAACAATGCAGGAATTCATTCCATTAATCTCCATGAGAAATGACTTGTGCATTATATATGATCGACATGCTGGCTTAGTATGCGACTGTAGAGAAATTTTTTCATGGGCTGCGCATTGATACTGCCTATGCCATCTTAGAGAAAAATTCAAAAAATGCTTGTAGAACTATGGGTATTTCATATGTGGAGTTTATATGCCAAGAGATGTTCATTGTAGGTAACACATATGACATTCATACATTCACACGTTATATGACTGACATCAGAAACATCAAACTGGAGGCCAATGATTGGTTGCTTGCCAGAGATGTTATATGGGCTCTGACTCATGATGGTGGCTACTGATATGGCACGATGGCCACTAATGTATTAGAGGGTTTCAATGGTGTACCAAAGCGGGCTCTTGGATTACCAATACAACCACTAATAACATCTATATATTATAATATTGAGTCATTTTTCATAGACCTTGGGACAACAATAAAACTCATCAAGAATGAGTCAAAAATTTCACCACGTTGTCAAAATAATTTTGCAATAAAATGAAATAAGAAAATGTCTTGAACCAACAAGGATCAATATGAATGAATATCGTGTTGGTATGTCATCCATGTCAAGGTCAAACATGAACAAAAGCGATGTAACTGTACATGGACAACCACAATTATATCATATATTTCAACAACATTTAAGTCATGTTGTGTATGTCCCTTATTACACATTACAATTACATATACGAGAATTCCATGTCGATAAATGAGTGGCCGCATTTGATCATTTAATGCTTGAGCTAGCACCACCAAATATCAGAAGGAGAACAAGTAGACCCAAAACAAGAAGATATAAGAATACAATGAGAATGTTCCACGTAGAATTTGCATGCAAAAATATTGTACATAACAAAATAACATGTTCTTAGAATCATAGGAATTAGTATGTTGGACATGTTATATATGCACACATAGCTTTTGTGTTAACTTCATCAATGTTATTTTTATTTATTTATTTGCATAAGAAGAATTTTTATGTTAGTTTGAGTTAGTCACATTGTGTGTTAGTTCATGTTAGTTATTTTTATGTCAACTATGCTTATTTGTATTTAGGCATGGATATGTAACGTATTTTTTTGTATGGCGTTGTGCTTGTATAATTGTAGTTATCTTATGTGTGGGCTACATGGATCTATATTTATGTTTAAGTATGCGTTAGGCACTACTTTTGTATTATCTACACGATATTTTCTTTCTTATTTGTATATCAATTGCCCTGTAAGTTTAATTTGTATGTTAGCTGTGCTTCTTTGTTGTATTATATGTTGTCATGTTGTATATGTGCTACATAGATCTATATGTATGTTTAAATTCATACGTTAGGCCTGCTTTTGTGTTCCTTGTTGTAGTTTTCTTTTCTTTTTTATGAGTATATTAGCTGCTCTACAACTTTATTTTATCTGTATGTCAATTGTGCTTCTTTATTCTAGTAGATGTAGTTATGTTGTATTTGTGCTACATAGATCATGTATGGTTCATATAGGCACGCTTTTGTGGTATCTATTGCAGTTCTCTTTTCTTTTTTATTTGTATATCAACTACTTTGTAAGTTTATTTTATTTGTATGTTAACTATGCTTTTTCATTGTAGTGGATGTATTTATGTTGTATTTTTGCTACATAGATCTGTATGTATGGTTTAAGTTCATACGTTAAGCACTACTTTTGTGTTCTTTGCTGCAATTCTCTCTTTTTTTTAATGTGTATATCAACTACTCTCTTAATATGTAAACAACTTTATTCATAAGTTTAGTTTTTTTTGTTCTATTACTGATATCCAAATAAATGGTCCACATAGGTAGAATGGCCACTGAAGAAGTTGGAGCAAGTAGACGCCGGCATAGAAGCTGACCAGGGGAGGACCCAGTAGACTACGGGTCAGCACTAGCTGAGGTTCACCCTAACATCACCTCCATGCACATCCAGATCTGGTATAATTTATTCTTTTCAAAGCAGATTCATTACACATGAAAAAAATTTAATGATTGTCCATTTCATTTCTTTCTAGCCACAGTACTTGAGGCAGCATCTCGCATACTAATATTCAGAGAGTGGCTAACAAACTACCCCAAGTTCATGATTGGTTTGTGTGATGGCTAGTTTGGTGAGATTGTAGTTACTCTTTAGGATGTAGCCATGATTTTAGGTGTTCAGATTGACGGGCCTCCAATTATATGACATATAGTGGTATGGGAGGGTATGATATGGGCATCTTGGCCAGATTATTGCAATGAAATTCTTGGCAGGCATCTAGAACATGGTGTCATATATCATGATCCAATGTAACAACAGGTTTCCTTGACATTTTGTATGGCGACTGCATACAAGCTTGCCATTATGGTGGCTACATTGGACATTTTGTGTAGATAGATCTACTAGATGTTGAGTTCATCATTGTTGACCTCACTTTTGGAGTGAGCTTTCAACTCCATCCTAGACATAAGGACTCCTCTAAACACTAAAGGTTCCTAAGTCTTAAAGACATTTCTAGTGATTAGGTGAACACTTAACCCTGAGACTTAGAAGAGTTAGCCATGTTATGTTGGGGTATTAGGAGAACTTGCCTACCCTATTGCTTAAACCCAATCCTTACTTCCTCCTTCAGATCAATTCCAAATCAAATCTTAACTCAATTCAATTGATTTTCTCAAATCATAAATCAATTCCAAAATCCAAATCATGAATCAATTCCAAACCAAATAATTGAAACCCATGATCAATTCAAAATCCAAAATCTTTCCTAAGCCCTTTTGATTTCATCTTATGGACTTAGCTCAAATTAAATCCAAATAACTCTAAACTCAAAAGATTTTCTCATGGCCCATTTATATTCTCATTTATATTCACACATATAAATGAAATATAAATTCAAATAATCAAAACTAAATTCAAAACTTGAATCCAATCCAACTTATACTCTTTCAAGTCAATCCTTGAACTTAGCCAAATCATTCTCAAATCAATCCAAATCTTTGGATTTTCTCTTCAAACAATCATTCCTTCAATCACATGACCAAATATAAACATAAACTACAATCACCAAATCAAAATCAAACTAACCCAAGTCAAACCCATAGTCACCCTTTTGACTTGAAATTGTTAAATGAATCAAAACCCATTTAACTCCAAATAACTTGCAATTGGATTTATATCTCAATAATAAGTCCATATTGTGAGTTCAACTAAACTTGAATCAAGCTCAAGCCAATTGACCCACTAAGCTCACTTAACCCAAAGTGACCTAAAGCATTTTGAGCCAAATTCTAATCGACCTAAATTGGATTGAACTAAGCCATCTAACACATTGTGAGCAACAACCATCATAGAATGATCAATCACTCAAATTGGGTCAAACCAAGTCAAACCTAGCCTTTGACCAAGTCAACAATTAGCCTAAATGAAACTTAAAGTAGCTAAAATCCACTAATGGGTCAAATTCATTCTAAATTAATTGAAACCATTGATCTAAACCAGTTCATAATCAATGATTGAACTTGACCAAGCCATCAATTGAGCCAAACCAAGCCCAATTTGTCACTTCACCTAAGTTGACCCAAGTTGACCTAAAAAATAAAAATGGGTCAAATCTTGATCTAAGCCAAATTGATTGCAACCAATGGGTCAAATTCATTATAAATTGATTGTTGAACTTGATCAAAGACATCAATTGAGCCAAACCAAGCCCAATTGGCCACTTGACCTAAGTTGACCCAAGTTGACTTAAAAAATCAAAATGGGTCAAATCTTAATCTAAGCCAAATTGATTACAACCAATGGGTCAAATTCATTCTAAATTGATTGTTGAACTTGATCAAAGCTTCAATTGGCCAACTAGACCCAACCCAACCCAATTGACCATGAACCCAACTTGACCTAAAAGGTCAAATCAACTTGAAATCAAACCAAACCAAAATTGATTGAAACCAAAGCTTGCAAAATATTTCAAATGATCAACAAAGCCTAAACCAACCCTTCACCTAATGTAATTGGGTCAAATGGGTCAAATTGGTCAACTTGACTCATTTGACCTAAATGAACCTAAACAAACAAAATCAAATCTAAACCAAATTGAACCAAACCAATAATACCCATAGGCTCCAAATGATCATTTGAACTTAACCTAACTCATGGTTTGACCCAATTTGACCAATTGGTCAACCTAACCCAATTTGACCCAACCTGACCTAAATGGGTCAAATGGAATCAATTCAAATCAAACGAACCTCAAATCACTTGAAATTTGGCCCAACCCACTTTTGAATCATTTCAAAATCAAAAAAATCAAGGAAAATGACCACTTCACCCCAAGGTCAAAGGGTATCCCATGACCAAATTCTCTTGGAATTTGGTCATATTCTTTCCCAATATCACTTGACATCCTTCTAGTGGTCCACTTGGACACCAAGGAGGGTGGTAAACATGACCCAATCACCTTGGGTCATCAATGACCCAATCACCTTGGGTCAGCCATGACCCAATCACCTTGGGTCGATCATGACCTAACCCAAAGCCAAATTGACCCCTCCAATAAGAATTGAGCACATGGAATCACTAATGCACTCACCTAGCACATGGGAACTCACTCTCCTTCCCTCCACTGCTTAAAATGAATCACATGGAGTGTCTAGCAAACCAAATCGTTCAATCAATCTGAGCAATTGATGAAAAATGGAAATTCTAGTCTTCACTATCTGATCTATGGAGGGGGAGATATACTCCCCTTCATTCCCACTCAAATCACATACACTGAATTCGATTGAGCTCTAGGAATTGAAAGCAAGCTTCTCCAAGCCTTGGCAAGCATTCCTGAGCTCCCCCCATTTTCTCCTTCTCGATTTTGCTCAAGCCAAAAATAGGTAAGATCCAAATCACTTCCAAATCATCTAATTTTCCACCAAACCCAAATTAAACTTTCAAGCACCATCAAGGCACCTCAATCAAGTTGCTCCAAGTTGTTTCACCAAGCCACGGGAAGGAGGACTTGATCAAAGTCGATTGCCATGAGACTGGGTCAACCGAGCCATCCACTTCAAATCAAGGCTTGATACCTTCAATAGGCTTCATCTCTACAGATGAAGCTACCTCCGCTGAAAGCATCTAATAGCCGGCAAGGTAAGGTATTCAAAACCGATCTTAAGTTAAAATTGCTTGGTCCTTTAAAGGAATTGTAATCCCATTAGATCTTGGCTATTGGATTCATTGCTTGTGCCTCCTTGAAGGTGTGAGTGTGAGTTTGATCCATTGGGTGAGCTTCGATAGACGATCAATGACCACCATTCGCATGATTGAGCGGGATTGTGATTTAATGATAGATTCCTCTTTAATTTAAGCCTAAATAGGATTTATCGTGGTCACCGATCTTAGATCGGATGGCCCATGGAGAAAGCACGCCCATTGTCACTAAACTCACGATGTGACAACTTAAATAACCTATCCGCCTTACAGAATCACATCCATGTATTAGCATTGGATTAGGGGGTTTAATTAGCTTAATTAATCTAATTTTAATCATGGAACTTACAAAATTCATAACTAATTGAAAAAAACCTAAAAAAAATACAAATTCAAGTTTATTTTAAAGATAATTCAGTGAGGAATATTATAAAATTAATTTTAATTTATTTTGAATGGTAATCTTCACTCAATTTAGGTTTTATTAGAAATTTAATTAGGTTAATTACTCTTTACTTCAACCAAATTTCAAACTTCCATTGGGAACCTCCCATGATTATTATTAGATTAATTGCTTGTTTCCTTAATCCATCTTAACTAAATAAATGATTAATTAACATATTGAATAGTGATAAATTCATTAATTAAGTTTGTTAATCATCTTGAAACATAGTATGGACTTAGGGAATGAAATTAAGATTTCTTCTCCAAATCTTTTCCCATAGGTTTATTTCATTTGGATAAAGACTTAATTAATTTGCAAATTGATTAATGACTTAATTAACCAAAATCAAAACCAAATTATACTTGAACTTAATCACTTAATTTTGGGTAGATTCTTTCAAGAAACTTCAAAAGAAATTATAATCAAACTACATGTGTAGGATGGTTATGAAAGTACTTAATTAAACCCTTTAGTTTAATTAATCAATAATTATGAGCCAATTGCATTAGGCCCATTTATTTCTTAGGTGCATTGTTGATTTAAATTCTATGTGGTTGCATATCATATGTTGGCTCATGATTATTTGTTTAATTATATTAAAGTGGTAAAGGGGGTAATTAATGGATTTAACTTATACCTTAACCTAAACAAAGCATAAAATCAAACTAATTATTCTAAAATTAAACTAAACTAACTCACACATGTGGGAGATGGGTTAGGACCAAAAAAACTATTTTCACTTTTTCCAAGTCAAATCATATCCAAAATAAAATTTCCTTAAAGAATTTTGATTCATTTTAAATGATCTTATTCTATAGGATTGTCCTTCTGAAGTAATTAGGGTGAATAAAGTCATGTGATTGCATCCTTTATTTCTTTCAAGCATGCTAAATATTTTTTACCATATGAAATCATGCATTCATTTATTCCAAAAAATAAATTAAATAAAATGTTTCCTTTTATGTCTAATTGCATGTTTTGGCTAAAGTTAAGAATATGAGTAGCTATTATCACTATTAAACAAAAAAATTATTTTTTTAACCTATGAATCAAAGATTATGAATGAAGTGATGCTACTTATAAGTACTTATAAGCTTGCATGTGATTATAACATAAGATGTTTTTATGTTATTTCCTTCTCTTCTCTTAACATGGATTTTAATAGATTTGCAAAGTGTATAGTTCATTTTAAAAAAACATAACACTCACTTAAAGCTATTCCTAAGCATTTCCATATTATGACTTAAGAAGGATCTTTATATTACACATGTAAACTATACAACCAAATCAAACACAAAAATATTTTGCATGATTCTTTATCCATTTTATCTTTTGTATACATTTACATGTTTATAAGAAAAGTAGTATATTAATCTGGACATCTCGGCGAGGGTTTAAGTAGCCCCAAGTAAGCCTTGTTTTATAGTGTAAAAATAATGGCACTCATACTCACTTTATAACTTTTATACATGTGGATGTGCATTATGTTAATGGATAAAGAATCCCCTTTTACATACATAATAAAGACATGCATTCATGGAATATCAAAATTTTCCAAATTATACTCTTAGCATTCATCATCAAGCTAAACTTTGCATTGCATGTACAAGTATTCTTAGGATTTATTCATATGCATGGTATACATGGTGGAAAGAAATAAATTGTTGTGTGTTATGTGATAGTAATTCACCTTACTTAATCCTAAGATGTATTTCTTATTGAATAGGGCTATTTAGAGCAAATCTAAACTTAGGGTTAATTAAAACAATAAAATATTCTCAAGAAAAATTATTAATGAATCTACCTTAGAAATTACTTAAGTTAGGGTTGAAAAAGAAGTTCTCTTCTCTTTCCTTCTCTTCACAATATTTAGTAACTAAGTATAAGTTCATTCAAACCAAATCAAATCATCAACTAAAATTGAAATAAAAACTAAATCACTTAAACTAAAATCACCCTCTGAATTGAACCTTTCACACTTAAAAAATTCCACCCTTAAAGCCTAGCTAAGACATGCCACAAGCCTTAAATGACACATACATTAGGCTAAGTCATCATTTCTACCTCTAGAGGCATGATTTGATACGATTTTATTTTGTGATGTAATGTTT
The DNA here is from genome assembly GCA_021442155.1 of Cymbidium sinense. Classification (NCBI taxonomy): domain Eukaryota; kingdom Viridiplantae; phylum Streptophyta; class Magnoliopsida; order Asparagales; family Orchidaceae; genus Cymbidium; species Cymbidium sinense. The sequence continues at coordinate 105,949,885 of CM038222.1, forward strand.
TAGAGATGTTGGGTGCATGTGCATAGACCGGATGAAAGTGTGATCTTAGCCTAAGCATGTTGGGGATTACACTATAATAAAAATATAAAATACTTTTGCTGTGTTGCTTATACCCTAAGCATAACTCAAATTAGAGGACTTGGTTACCCATGTGTGGGTGCTAAGTTCAAATTATTCATATCTTCTTGGGTTGTGTGGAATGTTTAAATAACCTATATTTTGCAGGTTTAGTTTATTTATCTTCCCATTTTAATGTAAATTTTGTAATTAAATGAATGCTATGCAAAAATTAAGATGAACATTGGTTATAAAATGATGTCTTATGTACCATGTGAACCCTTGGAAAACTACATCCCAAGTCAAATGAAGAAAGAAAGAAATGAAGAAAGAAAGAAAAGAAGAAATGAAGAAATAAAGAATGAAGACCCCCATAACATGAATTCCTTTTGTATTGTAATTATTAATTTGTAATTGGTTGTATAAGGGTAGCTTGACTACCCATATTTCTTTGGGTTGTATGGGTACTGACCACATGACCCACTTATTCTTTTTAGCTTTATAAAATTGTTTAATGTTAGCTTGTGTATTAAAATGGCATGATTCTCTTAGTTTCTTAATTGCTTGATGGTTGTTGAATGGCTGGACAATTAGACTCTTAAGGAAAAATAAATTTTTTATCCAATTAATCAACTCAAAATTAAATTAAATAACTCATAACCTCACTTAAAGCCTAGGACATAAATCAAGATGATAAAAGATTTTGCAACCCCTTAGCTGGATGTTGTATGTCTCACATCATGCATAGAAACATATTGCTTCACTCTTGCTAATGGAGGGCTTCCACCTTTGCTAGAGAAAGTGGCTTGACCTTTGAGAGCTATGGTGAAAACACACCTCCTTCTTTCTGATTTTGGCTCATAACCAATTTCTCATGCATTAGGCATATGAAATCCCATAGCCTGGCTCAAATAAAAATGTTTAAAAATGAAAAATAAAACTTAAGAAAATTTGTATTATACTAAGTCATTTATTCATGCCCTTCATAATCTAGTCTCTTAGGGTGTGTAGTCTCCTTTCTAAATAAATAACATTTAGCCATCAAAGCATAAGACTTGCTATATGTATTTAAAATCATAGAAGTTAGTTACCACCTCTAAGTCCAACAATTGAGTGGTTTATTCTCTCTTGTGAAGATAAATCATATACCCATTTTTTCCTTAGATTTAGGTCATGCTTTGGCCTTCGCCAAAGTTCCCTAGATTTAGGATCTAAGGTTGTTTCTCTGAATATGCATAAATCCTCATGTTAGGCATTTCTATTGATGTTGTGAAATTATAAGCCCTAGATTCCCTAGATTTCTAATAAAAATTTACCTCAAACATATAATTCTCCTCAATTTCAAAAATATAAAGCCTAACTATAGGATTATTTGGGATCTTGGTTTTCTAGCATCATGAGCATCCCATATTTATCTCCTTTCATTTTGATAATAACTCTCCTCTTGATCAATCCCACTTGATTTTTTCAAAATAACCAATTTATTGATAGTCCTATCATTGAAATCTTTGGAGACAATGATCATTTACCTTAATCAAAAGTATTCTTAAGGAATCTCATTTCTTAAGATGTAACTAACTATGGGGGCTTGCCTCCATAGGGAACTTAATGAACCTGATTTAAATTAAACCCTACTTTACTTTTCCATATAAAGTGCGGGAAAGATCTCTGGTACATTAGAAGACCCATTGTCCTTAGGAGTCCTTATTAGGTGACTATGTACATTATAGGATGGTGACTTCTGTCTCTCGAGATAATACATCATTCCTCAATATCGCACCCGATCACCTAATGACTACATCTGGATCTATGTGGTGTCCCAACTATACATTATTTCAAATTTCAATGTTTGAAAAATAAACACCACAATCATGCACTTTAGAGCCTACATTTTTTTACAATTGGATGTTTTCTTCTACCATACACATCTAGGTCGAAGGTCCATTTGCAGTACCTACCATTATTAGAAGATATTGACTCATTTAAAAAATACTAATTGGGAGGAGACGTATTAGCACATATGTACAAAGAATTGCATGAGTCCACAAAGTCAAAGCGAACCAACATGGTAGGTTGCTTACACTTATTACAGGTTTGGTATTAGGAGCATATACATGTTGGTCTGCCTACATAATAGGTACCTTTTTCAATATACATTAATGAGCATTGGTATAGGTGGAATGAAGGCCACATACGAGAGATGATACTAGCTCATCTCAGAATCTACAGAGATGAGATTGATGTATTGCTATAGAGCCAGGTTTATCTGTGTGTACAATTTATTTGTAAGGTTCATTATATAGTTACCTTATATCCTAAATTTATTCATAAATTATTAGGTGATCTGAGAGCCATACAAACATCAAATATGTATACGAGTTGTTGATATTTGCTTAGCTGAACAAGAGATATAGCTTGCTAGGGTACCTATAATCAGTTGGAAAAGAGTTGATACCTTCCAGTACTTAGACTATTTGGTCTACCTCCAAAAGTTAATGGCACAAATTGATTCTACCTTCAAGGGATGGTCGTGGAAGGTCGACGTGGATTTGGACTACCATAAGGTATATATCTCATAGTGGGAGAATAGACATGATTGTCATGATGATACTTTAAGGGATATTAATCCAACAAAGTACATGAGGTGGTATCGATCTTAGGCTTCACTGTACATATTGAGGGCTCTTACCATTCCTCCTACCGCTTTTACCCAACACCTGAGAAACTTATGGTAAGCTCACAACTTTGTCAAATTACATTTCTATATTAAATGATTATTGAAAACATGCTTTTATTCTATAGCATGATATATTTTGGATACAAGATATATTCAAATCTTATTTTGGAAGAGGTGAAGATACAAAGTTTCAACATTCAACCAAGTATTAGGAGTTATATAAGAGCTATGATGAAATATGTATACAGATATACATGTACCGATGATGCAAGTAGTTCTTCATTTGCACCTTGCCAGGATACTTGGATACGATGCATCATCTATCCTAGATGTAGGTCTATACATTTATACATTTGCTAGTCTACCTTCGTACTCATATCAAGAAGCCATATTGAGTTTATTTCAGTCATGGTAGGTGACATGCCCTTCCATCTATGGTCCTCCATTGGTCTATATGCCTCATATGCATGGAGTGTATCCCGCCTCTCCAACAAGCATCTCTAGATACTGAGGTTACACACCTTGATGTTTAACAATGACCACCAACAGGATAGAAGGCGGTGGCGGCAACACACCGCAAGACCATTTCTAAACACGGGTCTAGTACACCCCAGGGAGTCGCACAATTCTACCTTAGGAACCTCATCGATGATAGCAATTTTTCTATGCCTCTTATGTACATAACTGTTGTATTTTCTATTTTCATATATGTGGTTTCTACTAAGCCATGTTATGAAGATGTATTTTGACATCTATACTTTATAATAAGTTATTTTCTATTAGACATGCCATGATTTATATTGATTTTGATGTGTTTGTATCCTCTAGATAGAAATTACTTTTTTTTATATATATATATATATATATATATATACACACACACACACACATAATACACACACATTAAAAGTAAAAAAATTAAACTCATTAATTATTTCATACAACTTCAAGTTTTATGCTTCACAGGTTAGTCATGTTTATATAGCTGAACTGTAATTCTACAATGATCATGTATTTAATGAATCATATACTATGCTTATCAATTGTCTTTGACAAATATAATTATAACTGTGCGTAGTAAAATGCCAAACAAATGTCAGAATTGCAGTTTACCAACCTAGAATTAAAAAGAGTTGTCAACATAAAAGTCATGGAGAATTTTATTATCTTTTCAACGATACTAAACTTGCTCAATTCTAACAATAAATGAGCCTGATACAGACAAAAATGTGGGGCAATGTATGTGGCTTTTTGTTCCACACAATGAAATGCTGAACACATGTCAAACCACGACGAAATGGAAATGATAGTTGTCAACATAAAAGTCATGGAGAATTTTACCTTTCGTAATGCCACTCAATTATAACTGATGGATATGGGCAAAAAAGTGTGGCTATGCATAAGGTTTCTTTTTCGCACTATGCAAAGCGAGAAAAGCGTAATTTAGGAATAGATAGTTGTCAACATAAAAGTCATGAAGAATCTATATTTCTAACGATACCAAGATTACTCAATTTCAACAATGAGACACGCCAAAAAAGTGTGGCATAAGGTTTCTATTTATCGTCAAAACCGTTCGAAAATTGTTATTGAGCTAGAATTAGATAGTTCTCAACAAAAGTCATGAAAATTTTGTTATCTTTCTAAAGATACCAAAATTTCAATTTAATATCGGATGAGTCCGATAAAAAAAATTGGTTAAGGTTTCTATTTTGCAATAAACGAGCATTCAAAAACTTAAGCTTCCTAAGCTGGAATCGCGGATAGTTGTCAACATAAAAGTCATGAAGAATTTTGCTACATTTCCAACAATACCAAGCTCGCTGAATTTTGACACCGGATGAGTCTCCAAAAAAGTGTTATGCATAAGGTTTCTATTTCACACCGTGAAAAAGCGAGCGTTCAATAAAACTACGGCTTACCGAGCTAGAATCGCAAAAAGTTGTCAATACCAAAGTCATGAAAATTTTTGTTTCATTTGAAATGATACTAATCTCGCTTAATTCCGACATCGGATTAGTCCGATATAGGCAAAAAAGTGTGGATGTGCATAAAGTTTCTATTTCACACCATGGAAAGTAGAGTGTTCAAAAAACTGCAGCTTAACAAGCAAGATTCATTAAAAATTGTCTACATGAAAATCATGGAGAATTTTATTACCTTTCCAACAATAGTAAGCTCACAAATTTAACAGGATAAGTCTATGGTGAAAAATATGAGATTGTGCTAAATTTTTTAAAAAAATTTGAGTCAATGCCAATCACCTATTCAACGGTGGTGACATTGACGCATCCATGTTGGCACTTGTCCGCGTTCAATGATACTAGGCCTATTTCTAATTTCTTAATGTGTTTAATTAGCTAATTTAGGTTTTAATTAATTATAAAATTTAGAAATATTTCTACACTTGATTTTAATTACTTGGAGATAGTTATTATGATAAGTTTTCATAGAGTTGATTTTTAAATAATGATTAGATAAAGATATGTATGTTGTATTTTGTGAAATATGTCTATTATGAATATCTATGAATAAAACTTATCAGATTTCACTGAGTTTTTTATTATTTGTAGATATATGTTTGTGCATTTTGATTTAAAAAGAAAATTTTTAGTCCGGCTACGTGTGGTCTCTTTGATATTCCAAGTTTCAGCATTGAATATATATATATATATATATATATATATATATATATATATATATATATATATATCCTTTAGTCATTTAAAATTATATATTTATTATTAGTTGTTTGGATTTATATTTAATCATTTTTTCTAAATTTAAATAGAAAATCACTATATAAATAAAAATAATCTCTATTTTAAAATAAAAAATCAAATCAAATCAACCAATATTTATGTCCAATTTTTTTTGATTTAAACCAATTAATGTATATGTGGGTATTTTATGATATACTTAATATTTTAGGGTTGAGAGAAGATTGGAGGAAGAATTAGGATGAAATTTTAACAACATCCAAAATTGAAATTACTCATCAAAGTAATTTATGAGGAAAGATTATCAAATCTCTCTTTTGGTTGGCCGAACAGTCCAACAAATAAATTTCTTCAATTTTTTTTTCAATCACTTATATTTCAATTCACTCACATAAAAAAATAAATAAAGAAAGATGGAACTCTAACAATCTTACGTGATTCAGTCAGGGTAAAAAGCTGTTATATTTAGTTAAAAAACATAGGAAAGATATTAAAAAAATGTTATACCAAAACAAAAAAATTATTAATTGGGGGGCTATAATTAAATACTGGATCTTTTGCTTAACATTTCGTTTTTGTCTTGCTGGTATATCATGCATGCTGCTTGCTTCCTTCAAGTTCTTTTGATTATGTTGGATGATTATGGTTTATCAGAGCTATCTTTTTTCTTTCTTGTTTGATCAGATGCCTGCTAGAATTTAATTTTGCCTGCTGCTCCTACATGAATAGTCTAATGGTAATCGTGGATTCGTGGGTGCAGAGTTGCTCTTCTTCTATATAATGGTTCTTATCTTTTTGGCTTCTAGTGTAGCGTTTTAGTCTTCATCTTGTTTACTGTAACGTCGAGCCCTTTTTACAGTCCTTCCGGCAATCTTTTATAAGTTATTTTTTTCAAGGGAAACTAGCTTTTCTATATGGAAATTGACCTCTGATTCTGAAATAAAAAAAAAATTTATTTCTCATATACATTGATTTCCAAGAAGGAAAAAAAAATGATATTCATCCATTAAATACGAAGATCTAATTTGAATTATAAATATTTTATTTTTGCGAAAATTGAGAGCATCTGCTCAGATAATAATCATAAAAAAGTATACAAAAATAAGGCGAGAGAATAAAATTTGAACATGAATAGAGATAACTTGGGGCAGTGATGTGTCGTGTGGATTTCAACACCAAAGAGAGCCTAGTCATCATCCACCAAAAAATTGGCTGTTTTTAATTTAGGGCTGTTTTAAAATTTAATTAGAGAAATGAGCATTAAATATATTTTTTTAAACAAGCTGTTCAATAGGCTGGCCTTAACTCTTTTTAACCCCGCTCTCACCAAGATTATAAGTCCCGATCTCACCTTTCCTAAAGATGCTTGCCGCCGCCTTCAACGCCGTGTCATTGTCCCGCGCTGAAGCATCGTCCTTCCTACCGGACATTGTTGGCATTTTGGGTGGATTTAGGGTTTTCAACGGTATTTGAAGGTATTTTTTCAAACCTCTTTTTTTAATAAAAAATCATTCAGTTTTGTGTTTGGTAAATGGTTAATTGTAGATGGTTTGTGTGGGTGAAAATATATATAAAGATATATATTTTCAAAAAAAGTGAGTGATCATCATTTCATCATTCAAAAATAGTATGAAGACCTCCTCTCCCTCCTATTTCCTTCTTACCTTCATCCATCTCAAGAAGATAGATGAAAGCAAAAAGAAAGAGAAGAGAGAGAAAGAGAAAGATTTGATATGATGATGATCGCTTCTTTTCTTTAGATGGACACCACATAGAATTGCAAGTGTACTTATTAGGGTGATCAAATACATCATTGAAGACAGATGTACTATCTTGAAAGATAGAAGTCACCACCATGAACCTAATCAAAGGACTCTAAGAACTTATAATCTGGGATGATGTGCGAGAGATTCTTCCCTATTTTACATAAAATAAAGGAGTTTATTTTAAACTGGGTTTAAGTTCTAGTTAAATATTCTAAGAAATGAGGTTCCTAAAAACTCCGATTAAGGTAAATGATCATTGTCTTCAAAAGATTTCAATAGAAGGGACTATCAATCGATTGGTTTTTTTTTAGAAATTCAAATGGGATCCATCAAGAAGAAAGAGTTCTTATTGAAGCTAAATGAAAAGAAGTAGGGGATGCTTAAGATACTAGGAAGCCTAGTAAGCATTCCAAACTACGGTATGGTTGGGCTTTATATTTTAGAAATTAAATTAGTTTGTTTGAGTGGGATTTTCATTAGAATGCTAGGGCTTATAGTTCCATTATACAAGGTCATGGAAAATATCTAATAGGAGGATTTATGCTTTATGGCCAAAGAAAAAGCAACCTCGTAACCTAAATCTAGGGAGTTTGAGTCAAAGCACACTAAATCTAAGGAAAATGGGTATTTGGTTTGCCTCCATAAGAGAGAACAAACTATCCGACTTCTTGGACTTACCATTGTCTGGGGGTGGTTGCCAACTAACTTCTCCTATAATTTTAAATTCATGTAGGCAAGTGTTATGCTTGATGCAAGATAGTTAGGCTGTTATTTATTTAGAAAGAGACTAAGTCCTTAAACTCACTCCCTAAAGAGACTAGATCATGTAAAGGTATGCTTCAAATGATCTAAATCTAATGCAATTCAAATTTCATTTTATTTTCATTTTAGGACAATTATTTTGACTCAGGCTAATGGGATTTTTTATGCCTAATGCATGAGAAAAAAAAGTTATTGGCCAAAATTAGAGAAGGGAGGAGGTGTGTTTCCACCATGGCTCTCACAGGTCAAGCCAAGATTCTCTGGCAAAGGTGGGAGCCCTCCAATCAAGAGTGAAATAAGATGCATTTGTGCATGACGTTATAAAGAAAAGTACTCATCCAACTAAGGGGTTACTAATTCTTTTATCTTGATTTTTAAACCTAAGCTTTAAGTGAGGTTATGAGTTCTTTATTTTTAATTTTGAATTGTTAAGTTTGGTAGAAAATTTATTTTCTTCCTAAGAGCCTAATCGTCATCCAGGTCATACATAAAGCAAGGAATAAACTAGGAAAAGCATGTCACTTAATGCACAAGCTAAACAAATCATCAATCAATTTATAAAGCTAACACAATAAGAAGTGGTAATGGGCACCACCTGCACAAAAAAATAAATTGGGTAGCCGAGCTCTACCTTATACAACCCGCATTACAAATGAATTAAATTACAATTATGCAAGGAATTCATTATTATGGGGGTCTTCAAGCTTTCTTTCTTCATTCTTCTTTTCTTCTTTCTTCTTTTGTTCTTTATTTTGGATGGTTGGAAGGTGGATGCTCCAAAGGATTCACGTGGTACATAAGATGAAATCTTATGACCAATGCTCATCCTAATCCCCATAACAATCATTCCAAAATCATAATTGCAAAGATTACATGAAAAGTAAAAGAATGGTAATCTAACTAACACCTGAAAAACTGAGATTTGCTAAAAGAAACCACCAAATACTAAGCATGTATATTGGATGTAGTACCCCACACATGGGTACTCAAGTCCACTTAGCCTATGGATTATGCTTAGGGGTATAAGCACCTACAAGCAAAAGCATTTTTTATATTTTTATTTATGATAGCACCCTTAAGCAAAATCCCTTGCAGAAAATAATGGTTAGACTAAGATCACCCTACCATTCATTCTACGAGCATACACTCTAACATCCAGTCTAAAATATAAATCATAAAACAAAATAAATATTAAACCATGCACAACCCTAACCTAAAGCTAAAAGTGGTGACTTAGCATAATGTGTGTGCTTTTAATGGTTTGTGTGGTATGCTTAGCTATGGCTTTATGTTAGATTTTCTAAGTGTGATGACATGTTCAACTTAGGGGAGGGTTTTATTTAAGTGATTTAATTATTTTGGGTTGATTTTATTTCATGTTTTGATTAGGTTCAAGTGAATCATATAATTAATTATTAAGTTATAAAGAGAGGGAAAGAGAAGGAAATTCCTCTTTCCTTCCTTAACCTAAGTAATTTCTAAAGTAGATTCACATTTTAGTTTTGTTTAGTGAATGTTTTGATTAAGTCTTTTAATTAATCCTAAGTTTAGATGAACTCTAAACAAACCTATCCAAAAAGAAAGGCATTTTAAGATTAAGAAAAATGAACTAAATTCATAAAACATCCATTACTTCATTTCTTTCCCAACATGTATAACATGCATATAAATGAATCTTAAGCATATCTATACACACAAATGAGAATGTTTAAAACACTTTATGATGCATGCTAAGTAATTCATTTAAGAAAATTTGAAAGTTTATGAAGCATGTTTTTCATTAAATAGAAAAAGGGTTCCTTTTCCAATTTTCACATGCACACATGAATGCATAAAAGGCATAAGCGAGTACGACACCATTATTAGCACCAGGGGTGTAAAGTACAAGACCTACTTAGGGCTACTTAAAGCCTCGCAACCTCGGGATTGTCTAGACTAATATACCACTTTGCTTAAATGCAAGCATATGTGTAAAAGAAATGAAATGGAAAAGAAGAAATGCAATAATTGCATTAGTTGATTCATTTTGTTTATGAAATTTATATGTGCAAGCACATGTATCCTTCTTAAGTGATAGCATAGGAATGAATACGATATGGAATTTAGGCAAGTGTTGGGTCCTTTTCAAATGAACCATACATCTTACCAACTCCTATTCAAAACTATACTAATATAAAAGAGAAGAGTAATATATGCTAAGCACATCCTTATATCCTTTCACATGCAAGCTTATAATTAAAATATAATAGCACAGTTTAGATTTGATAATTGATTTATATGTTATGAAAATAATTTTTAATTTAGTAGTGATAATAGTCGCTCATATTTCTACTTTAGCCAACACATAAATATTTGACATAAAGTAAACAATTTCATTTTTTAAATTTAAATTTGAAAAATATGGATGCATGAAATCACATGACATACAAATTTAATATGTTGGGGAAAGAATCAAAGTAATGAAAGCATGTAAACACATTCACTTTAATTAAATCCTAAAGGCATTCTTATGGAATAAGAAAGTTTAAAATAAATCAAAGTGTATTCAATGTGATTTTTGTTTGGTTTTAAGTTTGATTTAATTTTGAAAAGGTGAGTTGAGTTCACTACCTTAACCCATTCCCACATGTGCTTGATATTTTTGTTTAAATTTAGATGATTAGATTTATTTTTATGTATTAATCAGGTTAAGGTATAAATTAAGCAAGTTAATTAACCCTTACCTACACCATGTTAGCAAGATAGCTAAGTAATATGAGTCAATGAGATGACATAAAACTCACAAGGAATTTAAACTTACAATGCACCTAGGAAGAAAAGGTCCTAATGCAATTTGGCTCATAATTAATAGTTAATTAAGCTAAGTGGTTTAACTTAAGTAATTTCAAAACATGCCTTCACACATATGAATTGGGTTTTGATTTTATTAATTGAACATAGGCTCTTAAACACCTAAGAATCTACCCAAAGTAGATTAATTAAGTTATGGAAATTTTTAGAATTTTTTAAGAAATTAATTAAGGGGATAATTAATGAATTAACCTTAATTAAGAGGAAATTAAGGAAAGAAAAGGGGATTTAGGGAATAGCTTAGGGGAAGTACCCAAAAATTATTCTCTATATCTTCTATCCACTGGATCTAACCTTAATCAACCTTAATAATGTATTAAAACACTAATCCAAACCCTAATTATCCTTAATTACATAAAGAGGGTAATTAGGAAACACATTTGCAATTCCCCCAATTAAGCCTTCAATAAATCCCAAGAAGAAGTCATCCCCTAAAATATACCCAAGAAGTTTGGGATTAATTAGAGGTTTAATTAACAGGTAATTAGTAAAATAGTATTTTCAATAAAACCCAAAATCAGAGAAAAGGATAATTTGAAATCCATTGAAATTATTTTTAAAATATTCTAGGTTGAATTATCTTCCCATAGGATTTTATCTCATATATTTTTTAATTTTATTAAGAGATATGAATTTTTGAAGATCATAAGATTAATTAGAATTAATTAAATCCCTAAACTAATCCCTCAGCTTACAACGTGACACGCGGCGACGGCGATCAGCGCGCTTTACACACATCATGTGGTGAGCATCCCACTTAAATGTCCCATCCAATTGGTGGCGGGATGTGCTTTGATCCCTGCCGTTCGATCAAAGATCGGACGGCCAGGGATCCTCCCATGATTTTAAAATGGATAAAAGATTTTCTAAACGTGCATTTAATCTTGGCCGTCCATCCAAAATGTGCGGATGGATGGCCAAAGATCTATCCCTACCAATCCCTGCAAATAATGGACACCTTTGAAGCCGATTGAGCTCGATTGATTGGAACCCACACCATCTAAGTATGGGTACAAACACATCTAATGGTCAAATTCCATGGAATTAAAATTCCTTTCACAAAGCTCCACACCACATTGAGTTTAAGGTCAGAAAATGGCATACCTCACCGAAGGTGATCACCAGTGCTCGATTCCCTTGGAGAAGCTTTGTCTGGTTGAGATGAAGCTCTATTGAGAGTTTGAGCTCTTGAAGTTGGGTGTAGAGTTCTATGGACCAACTCCTCCTCAGCTTGCTTGCGGCCTTGATTGAGCTAGCCTTCCTCTTGCCTTGGGAGCTTGAAAGAGAGCTTGGGTGCACTTGCCTCTCTCCTATGGAGTGCAAAGGAATTTGGAAATTGAGTATGGAGAAAATTAGCTCTTTGATTTTCCTCCCCTATTTTCACTATTCAAAAAATGAGGATGGGAAAATGGCTAGAGCTCTAGGAGGCTAGGGATCACTCTCTGATGGCTCCTCACTCTCTCTAGTACTCAATCGAATGTGGGAATGATGAATTCAAGTTGAATTAGAGGGAGTATATCTCCCCTTATGGAAATCAGATGATCGACACCTCCCTTATCATTTTGATCTAATTGATCACGTTGGAGAGGTTGTTAGCTTTGTACATGGTCTGGAGTGGATTGGAAACCTTCTATGTGCATCAAATTGGGTGGCGGAAGGATTTGGAATGAGCCAATTTGACCCATGGGGTCGGGTTTGGCATTATGTCCATTTGGGCTGACCCAAATCCATTGGGTTGGGTGCACCACTCTTCATTGGGTCCACTTGAGCTATTAGGAAGGCATCAAGTTGATATGAAGAGGGCATGCCTAAATTACCCATGGATTAGGAAAAATTTATTCTATGTCCTAAGGGTAGAATGGTCATTTTGCTAATTTTTTAATTTGGATATGTTGGGTATGTGGAGAAACTAGGTTTGGCCAAGTTTTATGAGATTTGGAATTTATTTGATAAGGTTTGGGTCATGTTGACCCATTTAGGTCAAAATTGATCAACTTGGGTCAAGTTGACCAATTGGTCAAATTGGGTCAAATCAAGGGTTGGGTCAAGTTCATATGATCATTTGAAATGTTTTGGTGGCCTTGGTTTGATTGAATTTGGTTTAGTTTTGAATATGGCTCATATGACTTTATTTAGGTCAAATGGGTCAAGTTGACCAATTTGACCCATTTGCCTATTTGGGCCAGGTCATGGGTGGATTTAGGTTTGGTTAGTCATATGTAGTGGATTGGTATCTTTATTTCCAATCAATTTTGGTTATGTTCAAATTTGGCTCAACATGACCCCTTTAGGTCAAGTTGGGTCTAAGGTCAATTTGGCTAGGTTAGGTCTAGTTGGCCAATTGAGGCTTTGGTCAAGTTCAACAAGTGATTTGGAATGAACTTGACCCATTGGTTTGAGTCAATTTGGCTTAGATCAAGTTATGACACAATTTAACTTTTTAGGTCAAGTTAGGTCAACTTGGGTCAAGTGACCATTTAGGCTAGGTTAGGCTCAAATGTTGACTTGGTCAAGTTCCAACATAGGTCATGAATGAACTTAGATCAATGGTTTCAATCAATTTGGCCTATGGTGGATTTTGGCTATGTTAGGTTTCATTTTTGGCTAAGTGTGGTCAACCCTTAGGTTTGACCCAATTTGATTAATTGATCATCCCATGATGATTGTTGATCATGATGAGAGGCATCGATGAGTTTGCTTCAATCCAATTTGGTTAGGATTAGAATTTGGCTCATAAGGGTACTTTAGGTCACTTTGGGTCAAGTGAGCCTAAGTGGGTCAAATGGCTTGGTCAAAGCTTGATTTTAGTTTGATTGAACTTGTGTATGGACTTATGATTGAAATATACATCCATTTGCAAGTGGTTTGAAGTCAAATGATTTTGATTCATTTGACAATTTCCTATTCAAAGGAAGAATATGAATGGATTTTGGCTTTGATTTTTGAATTGGATTTTGATTGTTTGATTGAAGTTTGTATTTATATATGGATTCATGATTATATGATTGATTGAATTATGAAGGAAAACCAAGAGTTTGGCTTGATTTGAAGTTGATTTGTCTAAGTTCAAGATTTTGATTTGAAAGGCTTAGGTTGGATTTTGAGTGGATTTGAGTTTGATTTTTGGAATCAGTTTTGATTGTTTGAATTTATATTTCATTTATATTTGAGAATATAAATGAGAATATAAATGGATAATGATAAAATTTCAAGGGTTTTAAGTGATTTAATTATGATTTAGGCTAAGTCCATTAAAAAAGAATTTAAAGGACTTAGAAAAATTTTAGAGTTTGGATTTGGATTTGATTAATTTATATTTATATTTCATTTTTATATGTGAATATAATAATTGAGTTATGAGAAAATCCCATGAATTTGAATTTATTTGATCATGATTTTGGATAAGTCCTTAAGGGGAAAATTAAAGACTTAAGAAGGATTTTTGGAGTTTGAAGTTTCATTTATGGATTTCAATCAAGGATTTCAATCATGGATTTCAACCATATGTCATTGATTTAATTTTGGAGAAAATCAATTAAGATTGATTTGGAGTTTGACTTGAAGGAAGGAAGGTGAGGAATGGTTCAAGCTAATGGTAGGCAAATTTTCCTAACACGCCTAAGGCATAACCTATTCCTATGGCTAACTCTTCTAAGTCTCTAAGGCTAGGTTGAGTATCCACCTATTCACTAGATGTGTCTTAAGACTAAGGATCTCTTAAAGTCTAAGAGAAATCCTATGTCAAAGATGGAGGGGTTGAGAGCTCATGCTAAAAATGAGGTCAACAAAGGGTGCCCAATAGGTGTGGTGTGACTGACAAGGCATATCGTACATATTGGTGTTGACCAAAATGATCAACAACACTGAATGATCACAAGAACTAACAGAAATAATCTGCCCTTGACTCAAGGCATAGAAAGAATCCATAACATAGTGCAATGTGGCTCTGCTTATGTCCAAGACATAATAGAAGGGGAAGAATCCACTAAGGGATATAGTAGGTGAACCTTCCACTAGGGAAGCATGTTGAAGTCATCCACAATGGGATGAGAGCTTTGATTTGATTTGAGTCTCATTGAGGGGAAATTCCCACTAGGGATGAGGGTTGAATTGATTTAAATTTATTGTTTATTTGTTTGTTTAGACTCCACCGGGATAGAGAAGTGAACTTTCCACTAGGGAAGCAAGTTCAAGTCATCCACAAGGGAGGAAAGGTGAAATCCACTGAGGGACTAGAATTCTAGATCCGCTAAGATTAGAAAGATTTGCATCTTACTAAGAAGAAGCAAAGGAATTTAATTTAGATTGGTTGATTATTTTTGTTTGTTTAGTTTGAGTTTAATTTGATTTGTGTTCTGCTGGGGAAGATGATTGAATTTGTTTCATTTGTTTGACACCATTAAGGGAGGTTGGTTGATTTCTTTTATTTGTTTTAAATTTTTGAGATTCTGGATTGTATCCTATTGGTTTGCGATGGACTGCACTGAGTAGGGGCCATGGTGGCCTTGGTCTAGCTCAGATTTACTAATCTAAAGGGGTAGTCCAAAGTAGAGCTATCCAATCAAAAGAATGTCTGTCGGTGTACAACAATTGTACTAGGAAGAAAGCATAGTAAACTTACATCCTCCAAAGTAGGGACCAGTTGGGGTGATCAGTTGACAAGGCAATGAATCAAACCCAACCTAAGGCGACTATAGAGTGAATGTCGCTGGGGGACTTACTCAAAGATAGTCGAGGGAGGTTTCATTTATTTAGATTTTGTTTGTTGAGATTTAGAATCCAATTGATGGATGGACTAGTCGACTGGTGGTGGCCTTGATCTAGCTCAAACCACCAATCTAGGGTAGTCCAAAGTAGGGATATATGACCAAAGGGATGCCTATCAGTTTGAGCAGTTGTACTAGGAAGAAAATATAGTAGACTTACATCCTCCAAAGTAAGGACCATCGGGTGATCGCCATTGGCAAAGGAATCAAACCCAACCTAGGGCTGACTATTGAGTGAATGCCGCTGGGGGACTTAAATCAACTCAAAGATAGTCAAGATAAGTTTCATTTTTCATTTTGATTTGTTTATTTTGATTTAGAATCCAATTGGTTTGTGATGGACTACACTGAGTAGGGACCATGGTGGCCTTGATCTAGCTCAGATTTACCAATCCAAAGGGGTAGTCCAAAGTAGGGCTATCCGACCAATGGAATGCCTTTCGATGTACAATGATCAATTTAGGTAAGAAATCTCAGGGACTCACATCTTCCACTATAAAAGATCAATTGGATGATCGGTTGCTTTGGGCAACAAATTGAACCCGATCTAGGACTGATTATTGAGTGAATGCCTCTGGGGGACTTAGATCAGCTCTAAAGATAGTCAAAGATGAACTTCATTTTTAGATTGTTTGATGAGTCCCATTGGTTTGTGATAGATCGCACTGAGTAGGGGCCATGGAAGCCTCGACCTAACTTAGATTTACTAATCCAAAGGGAGTAGCCTACCAACCACAAGATAGGGCTATCCAACCAAGGGGATACCTTTCAGTTTACAATGGTCACGTCTTAAGAAGAAAACTCGGGGACTCACATCTTTTAGAAATAAGAAACCATTGAGGTGATCAACTGCCTTGGGCAATAAATCGAACCCTTAATTATGAGTGAATGCCCGGGACTTAAATCACCAAAGATAAGTCAAAGATTAATTTTATTTTTATTTATTTTGATGGATTTCATCGTAATGGATCACAAAGGAGCTTATAGCCTATACCTATCTCAAATTTTCAACCAAAGGGAGTAGCTTCCTGACCGATGGGAGAGCTATCCGACCAAAGGAGTGCCTTTCAATTTGTAATGATCAATTTAAAGGAAGAAAGCATAGGGACTCACATTTTACACCATAAAAGATCATTTGGGTGATTGATTTTTGGGCAACAAATCAACCACCTAGATCGCTTCATCGAAAGTCATGCTAGAAAGAATGTACATCCAAATCAAAATGACGCCAAGATAACTTGCTAAAAAAATAGATTAAACCTAACTTAAGGACGTGATCACTTGGGATTTATCTCAACTCAAGTAGGGCAATTCTTAGGGAGTTCATTGACACACCCGATAGATGCTTGCTTGGAAAAGGGCCCTTTGGGGCTTGAATTCTAATCCACAAGCTTAATATATTTTTTTTGTTTGTTTAGTTGTAGTTCATTTTAATGTGGACACTAGTTTGTGAGAGATCAAACCAGAAGGAGCTTATATCATAGTCTTATTTAGAAACAAGGGAGAATCACACATTGAATAGATTTTCCAACCACAAGGGTGGTTACTAGGAAAGGGGACTATCCACCCAAAAGTAACTTGTAAATGGGGGTGTCATCAGATAGAATGCCCACCGGAAGAAAATAAAGGCTTAATCCAACAACGAAGAAGATGACATATATATCACATGATATTTGGTGTCCAAGTTAGAAAGTGTGGGACTCACATCAAGAGTGGTGTACTCATGTGATCAATAAACATCAATAAACCTATGGTTCTCGTCAATTTGCAACAGGAAGAAAGCTTGGGGACTCAAATCCTCCTATAGAAAAACTGATTGCTGGGATATTCTATCTTCGGCTCGATAGGTGCCATCCAACCTAGGGAGACTACCGAGTGAATGCCACTGGGGGACTTATATCGACTCAAATGTAGTCAAGAGGAAAGGTGCCTCTGGGGGACTTACCCTAAACCTCAAGCATATTCAATAGTTGATGGAAGTTCAAGGACTCACATCTTCTTAAACAAAGTCAACATGAGGTAGCTTTATTGGGGTGAAACCTACCAAACTAACAAGGTGTAAATTTCAGAAAGAAAATGTAGGGATCACATCTTCCAAATAAATGACCACTGGGTAAAAATGAGGCATGTAGACCGACCTAATGATAATGAGCTTTCTCACACATCAAGACAAAATATTTGCATTTATTTTGTGCATGTCCTAAAGGAATAGGATGCCTCTTTCTCTTACTATCCTAAATACATTGGGGAATTTGATGGAATGATGCCAATGGATAGAACTCCCATCAAGAAAGGATGGCATGGGGACTCTTACACCTAACTCAACTAATTCTAATTGAAATAGGATGCCTCGTTCTTAGTGTTGAATGTCATGATATGATGCTTCTAGGGGACTCTTACACCTACACGTGGTGGATTCAATAACAAACATACAACACAACACTTGAGAATATTTGAATGAAATGGAATCAGATTCTATTCTTTTTGATTGATGAATTTTATTTTCAAAACATGATTTTTATAGGTAATATTTTTTTAGATAAATCCCATTAATTGGAAGCATCGGGTGTTCCCCCTTATAATCAATAAGTTGATATGATTCTCCTTGGTAGGCATTCTCTATAGCATAGGGGCCTTCCCAAGTGGGTTCAAACTTGCATCTTGAACAATTAGTCTTTAACACAAGCTCTTTACTCAAAGACAGCCTGAGCTTGAATCATTTTAGCTTTGTACAACTGGGATACCAGTATTTCTCCTCTAAACCTTGAGCTCTAATAGCAACTAGGCATCACTCAGAGTGATTTGGCTACCCAATGCTATCCTTAGTGATGTAAAGTTAAACTTTTAAAGGTAGAACAAATGCACCCATAAACTAAGGAAAATGGAGTAGATTGGGTAGAGTCCAGGGGTAGACCCCACAAGGCTTCAACCAACCTCATGCCATTTTTTTGTTGGCATCCAATGTCTTCTTTAGAATGATGAGAGTTTTGTTGAAGGCTTCTACTAAGCCATTTTGGGTAGTAGAGTATCTCCAATCTATACCATGTCTTTTAGCAAAGCTATTGATCTTCGTGCTTTTAAATGCAGTACCATTATCGAATATAATTCATCGAGATACCTCGAACCTATATACTTTATGGTTCTTGAAAAATTGTAGCATATGCTGAGTTGTGACCTCTCTGAGTGGGATGGCTTCCGCCCACTTAGAAAAAGTGACGACTAAGATGAATTGATGTCCCTTGAAAGAAGGAGGATCGATCGACCTACAATGTACCCAACACTCAAATGGACATGAGGCCAATGTATGTAGAATATTGGGTGGTTCGAGGACCACACCGGTACGACATTGATGGCTCTAGCTATATCCATATAGTCCTAATCAAGGCCATTAGTATCCTAGTCTTTTGTTCTTTGCTTTCATCTTCGGACCGGACTGATATGCTCTGCATAGACCTAAATGTACCTTGGTTACAATGTTATGAGCTTCATGTTTGTCTAAACAATTTAACCACATTTGGAGGCGGAAAGAATGAGAGAGAGAGCTCTTTCACAATGGGCTTGTGACTTTTCAGGTAGGTAATCTATGAATGGTTGCCTCCAATCCAGCTCCTCATCCTTGTTGGGAATGAAAACCTCCCCTTTAAGAGAAAGTCTCTTGATGAGTTCAGCATCAATAGGACTTGCCTATTTTGAACCCTTATTGGAATGGACTCATCTTTCGGACATGCCAATTCTTTGGCAAGTTTGGCTAAGGCATCTGCTACGTTTTTTTGGAACCTTGTAGATGGTGACTGGAATTTGGACGGCCTTCATGGTGTACTCATGGTAATGATGGGAGCTTGAGCTTGAGAACCAGGACGACAATCGTTGAAGACCAGCTGAGAATCCCCATAGATGTTGATGCCTTTGACACAAACTGTGTTGGATAACTCTAGACCGGCAATCAAAGCTTCATACTCGGCTTCGTTGTTAGTACAGAGGTTAGAAAGATAGTATAAGAATCTCTCATCATGGTATGGAGGAGAGCTATTCTTACCCCGATCGTGGTGCTTCCCCTTTATGAAAAGAAGTTGCACCATCAAAATACATCTCCCATTGGTGGTTGTTGGCCTCCCTTAAGTTCATAATTTTTTCATTAGGGAGATAGTCACTAAGCAGAGAATTAGCAGGAAGTGGGTGTGCTCCTAAGAAATCCTCTAGTGTATATCCTTTTATAGCACAAAGGGATACAAAAGTGATGCTAAACTGTGAGAGTATCATGCGCCAGTGTGCCAAACATCTGGATAGCATTGGTAGTGTTATGAGGTACTGTAGTGGATCTATCCGAGATCCGTTCACCTTATGAAAAGTATGTAATGCCATAGTTCGAGAAGCAAAGATCAAAGCTAGAAATATTTCTCAATAGGTGGGTAGTTAGCTTCAGACGATGAGAGGATAGAGAGCATTTTTCTTCTCCTCGTCATTGTCTTGGGCCAACAGAGCGCTAAGGAAGTCATCCAATGCAAGTGTAGATGAGTGGCTCTGGGATGGGGGTGCTAAAACGTTTCACCAAATACTTCGATGTCTTCTTCAAAGGCACTTGTCATCCCACTTGAACTTGGCATCCTTTTTGACAAGTGCTAAAAATGGCTTGCATCCCCTCGATAGGTTAGAGAGATAAAGCGTCTTAGCTACACTGGCCATCATTGGAAGGATCTAAGTTGTGTTATACTTTTAGATGCAGTATTTCTAAGATAGCTTTAATCTTTTAAGGATATATCTCTATTCCCGTGTCGACAACAAAATGAAGGAACTTCTACTCGAATGCACACTTTAGGGTGTTCATTTTGAGATTGTATTATCTTAGTCAAAAACTACTAAGTCAAAGAGATGGTCTTCCTTTTCTCGCTTTTGACTACTAGATCATTAACAAGCACTCAACTCCGATGGATGATTGAAGATCTGTCGGTCATGCTGGTATGTAGCACCAACATTTTTAAGGCCGAAAGGCATGACCCTATAACATAAGACTTTGATCGGGGTTAAAAAAGTGATGTTTCTTTCATCTTCAGGAGATATCTTATTTTGGTTGTAGCCAGATGACCCATCCATGAAAGATAACATTGCATGTGATGAGGTAATGTCTACCATTAATTCTGGTATGGGAAGAGGAAACTCATCCTTAGGTCATGCCTTGTTTAAATCCCTAAAAGTGACACATATGTGAATTTGACCATTCTTGTTCTTAACTGGGACGACATTGCTCCGTAGGGTTTTTTCCCGATGAAACCAAATCGATCGCTTTCGACTTTAAATGACCTATTGTCCAATTTCTAATCGCATGTGTCTAAGAGCTTGCTTAATAGGGGTAGCATTAGGATCTATTGCTAGCTTATGGACTGCTACATCATGACATAATCGGGCATCTCTTCATAACTTCATGTAAAATAGTCTTTAAACTCTCCAATAGCCTAACTAAGTCATTGGTTTCTTCTTCATTCAATGCAGATGTATGGTGTGTGGATTTTCTTATCCCAGGTTGATTTCTTTAAGCTTGTCAATTATTGAATAAATCTCCTCAAATTATGGAGGTGCATCCTTGATTTGGAAATCATTTGAATCATCCGAGGTTTCTAAACACACATCCTCACAAGAGTTGGTGTTGCTTGAAAAGAACCCATCAGACTCCAAATGGTTAGTGAAAACTAAGTAGTATCTTTATCATCAATTGGACCCACTATGCCAAATCCTAGTCCTGATCTTGATTACACTTCTCTGTCTGTGTTGTTCTAAAGTTTTCAAAGTACTCTGACCTATGCCTGGACCATGTATGAGGGACCAAACCTTTCTGTATAAGATTTTGAACATAAGGAGAGTAAAAGTAAAATGGTAATTTCATTAATTCTTTAAATGAATCTTCATCAAGTTCTACATCCACTTCAGGACTTAAGGAAGATGATCTTAAAAAGAATCTCTTTGGCTTCATATCTTTTGAAGATCGAGGGCTTTTAACTAAACCTTGACTTTTGAGATGAAAAGGTTGAGCTAAGGTTCCCAACCGCTGTCTCACGATATTTTATATGAATACTTTGCTTTGTTGTCTTGACCTGATCAAAGTCACCTCCAATGGATCCCATTGAGAGGGGTTGGATGGTATACTAGTCACATTAGATTCATCCTCTCAGCTAGATTCCAAGTCTATGTGATTAGTATGGGTACTCCTATGAACTTAAACATATCCCCTATTAGTTGAAGGCCAACAAGGGGGTCTTCCACCTCTGGAACTTCCTCTATTTCTACCTCCATCTCTACC
Source organism: Cymbidium sinense (assembly GCA_021442155.1). Lineage (NCBI taxonomy): Eukaryota > Viridiplantae > Streptophyta > Magnoliopsida > Asparagales > Orchidaceae > Cymbidium > Cymbidium sinense. Next base: position 105,971,775 of record CM038222.1, read on the forward strand.
TGGTGGAGGTTGGGCCATCCTACCCACATGTCCATATGATGGAAATGATGGGTGGAATGTGATATGATCTATTTCTTCTTTAGTTTCCTTTCTAGTTCACTTGGATTTTCATTTTCTTTTCTTTTCTTTTTTTCTTTTCTTTTATTTTGAGTTTGCATTTGAGCTTTGTCCACAGAAAGGGTGTTTTGAGGAAGATAGTAGGTTGCATCCTCATAAATCTCAACCTCTCTAACTAAAAATGGCTTTTCATCCCCATTGACATGGTATTCAAACCCATCTTTTTTGAACTTGATGCACTAATGGAGGGAGGATGGAATGAGCTTATTATGATGTATCCAAGGCCTACCAAGCAAAATAGTGAATGAAGTATTCGAATCAATGATGTAAAACTTAGCTTCAGTCTTCCAATCACCTATCTCCAAAGGCAACACTATGGAACCAAAAGCCCACTCGCCTTGTTCATTGAATCCTATAAATATCATCTGATCTCTTCAGAGTGTAGAGATGTCGAACCTCAAATAGGCAAGAGTCTTTAGACTCATAATGTTCACCAATGCTCTTAGATCAATGAGAACTCTAGCTAGTCTGAATCTGCCCATGTCAACTGTGATGTATAGAGGACGGTTGTGCTCCATTTCCCCTAAAAGAAGGTCTTCATCTATGAAGGTAATCTCCTAGGCTTCTTTTTCACAATGTGCCCCCTCAGTAACTGTGGTCAGCTGAGCTAAGTATATCTCAGGATCAAGGAGAGCCTTCATTAGTGATTCTCTCATCTCTTTGGATAAGACAAGGGCATCGTACATGCTTAGCTTAGATGATAACTTTCTAAGATGAGAGAGGACATTGTAGTCCATGTTGGCCCGATCCTCCACAAGCATATCCAAGGGTGGAGCATCTTGATCCTCATCCCAATGACTTATTTCCCTTTATCTTGAGGTGTTGTCCTAGGAGGTAGAACCTTGCCACTATGGAGGTTGACTTCAGTGATCTCTTGTGGTAGGGTAATGGAAGGTTCTACTTGCACATCAGACTCACCTACAGCTTCTCTTATGGAACCCTCAAAATTAGATGATTTTAAGTCTATCTCAAGAGGTGAACCCGTAGTATTTAGAGTAAGAAAATCCAACTCTAAATTAGAAAGAGGAAGTTCAAATTATTATAGTTATTTTGACTTGAAGAGTTATCATTAGGAATAGAAGAAGATAACCCATCAGAAGTGACAAAGAAGTAATTCATATCAGCTTTATTCCTCAATTCTTTAAGTTTTGGATTGGGTACCTAGTAGAAATCAAGTAAAGTAAGAGGGACTAGGGGTTTACCACCCACACAGAGTTCTACTAGAGGAAGAGCTAGTAGTAGGAGAGCTCATTGATGGTAGGACCTGAGTCCAACATGGTAAGTGGTTGTACTAATGGGCTATCGCAGGCTGGCCTAGACTGCTATTGATGCTACTGTTGAGTTCCCCCTTTGCTAGAGTTGGCATTGGCAACTTGTAAACCTTCCTTGATATTAGAGGTTTGAGCTAACTTAGGCACCTGAAAGGAAAGCTTCTTGATCTTTTGAATGATCTTCTTAGAGGTTTTGGATAAAGAAATATCCCAACCTTCTTTCATTTTGGTAGGATCACATGTATCCCAAAGGATTACCCTAATGGAACTAGATGGTTGTTCCATAAGGTATTCCTTTAGGATAACTACAACACCGATCTTGAAGCTGTGTTCAAGCCAATCCTTAAATGTGAAGAAATCCTCCAAAACATGACCAAGCATGTGGTGGTAGGGGCAAAATTTAGGATCATGACTTTTGCCTACTTCCTCCGGTCTCCTAAGCTCAAGTAGCTGAAAATTAGGCTTCTTTTAGAGATTCTTATAGATCTTCTTGATTAGCCCCCTCTTAAAAGAATAAGGTTTGTTGAGCTTATCTAAAAGAGTAGGTGGACCGTAGCTACCTAGTGTATATTGATGGTTGAGGTGGATGGCCTCATGGGCAGATGGTGGGAGAGGTGGAGGTGGAGGTGGTCTCTGACCGATCTCTTCGGGTTGCTTCCCTTTATCTACTGCTATTACCACTCTAGGTTTCTTCTCATAGATCCTCTTGTCTTTATTGATTAACTTCTCAAATGTCTTGATGAAGCCCTTAAGGTGGAGGGCCATGGATATTCTTCAAAAGAATCTCACCACTGAGATAGTTGTGGCTCACATTTCATACTCAGGTTCCACCATTAGAGAATATAGTCAACAAGAGATTCACCTGGGTGTTGTTGTGCTACAACGAATCACCTATAGTAACCATTTTTTGAGCTCTAGCAAACCTCTTGATAAAGAGTTGCTCCAACTAAGAAAATGTCTATACTAAACTATTGGGTAGTTCAGCATACCAATCGAAAGAAATCAAGCTACTAACAAAGATCAAAAAGTACCACCACCAAGATTGCAACAATCGAAAATGTGTAATGTCGCCGAAGTTTTCACTGCCATCAAAGCTTTTGAAAGAAGGTGGCACAAAGCCCTCGGGATATTGGATTGCATTAAATTCCTCCGGGTAAGGTCTATCCTTTAGAGCCAACGCTTCCATCACTTGTTGCTCAACCATGAATTTTATGTCTTTTTCTTATATGGAGGTACTTTCCACTACCTTCTTATATGTGCTAGTGCTACCTTATTCAATGGGAGGTAGAGTCTTGATTGGGTCCAAGACATGCACTAACTCAGGCTGACTAATGTCGATTATAGTAGGATGAACTAAAGGGGCTTGTTTTTGAAGCACTAAAACTACTACTAACAAGTCCTCTAACTTTCATGCCATCCTATCAATCTGCTCATCCTTCTACCCCAATTGATGTGTATCGATGTCTTTCTTTTGATCGCCTCATCACCTTCCATGGCTTGTTGTTTATAAGAAGAGATCCTCTAGTGTCAACCATGCTCAAGAGTCTCCCAACAAGTCATCTTCATTGGGATCAAGTCGACTTTCTCTTCATCGACCATATCCTAATATCTCTTTCTTTTCCATGAAATAATGAGCCACTATCTCATTTAAAGAATGATCAATCTGAACAGGTACATATGACTTGGGCTGACCGGTGTGATCCGCATCAGAGAGGCACCTCACCGCTGGAGAGTCAATCCTATTAATTTTAGTTGAATGACACCGGATCTGCAATAGCTATGAGAGGGTACCAATCCTAAGATGTTCCACTATCACTATCAACTCCCGCAATATCTGAAATGACTGTCACCATCTCCATATCCGCATCGGCGAGTTGGCGGGACGCCAATGCCACTTCCACACCACTGAAGGCCAAGGAGGAGAGCTCGGCCTCGCCACAATGGGTGGTGTAGAAAAGGTAGTATCCCTCGAGCTGGATCACCATTGGGGTGCGCTTCCTAGATGGCCTTCATGGCCTTTGCTAGAATAGGAGATAATGTAACCTGAACTGGTGATGGCGGAAGAAAGGTAGAGCGATGGGGTGGAGACACCACCGACTCTCTATGCACAGGAGCTGCCCTCATGGTGACTTGTCCTAGTAAGAAGGATAATGTTGGTATGGTGGGAAATCAAGTCGGAAAATCAAAGAGCGAACCTCCGCCTCTCCTTGTGGGTAATATGTGTTGTATGGGCCTCTCGGGCCCTCTCCTAGCGGATGTGCTTCCCCATGCTGTGAGGGATGATGGATCAAAGATCAAACTGAGTTCTAGACTCTAAGAATTTGTAAGCTCGCCACCGCATAAGCATCGAGAGTCATGACATTTTGTCCTAGTAATCGGTTTGATATTGCACCACCGGAGGAGGTGATGAGCTAATCCTCCTAACACCTCCCCTGTCACCAGAGAGGATGGAACCGGTTTGTCAACTGGTGAAGCAACAATAGGGAACTTCTTGGAACGTTCATCTTCCTGGCAATCCTGGTGTGGTATCGCTTGATCATGCAATTTTTGTTCTTACGCTATGTCCTGGTAAGATGGGAGGAAGAGCTAGACCCATACTTAAAAGTAGGGGAGGTAATCCCTGAGACCAGGGGAGCCTTACCTTTAGAGGGTACAGATGAGAGGGTGCTAGCCCTCACTAGGGCAGCCTGAGAAACTATAGGGCATACTGAAATCGGGGCTAACACTACTGGTATTACTAGTACTATTACAACTGAAGCTTGTGAGTCTACAACCACTTTCCCTTCAGTGAGGAGACATCAGAGTAAGAGGGTAGATCAATCCAGATGATCGACTTTTACCCAGTCACCTTGGTCCTACTAACTATCGTGAGGGGAGTGTCCTTGCAAGTAATCCTCTCTCCCTCGAATCCCCTACCAAAGTGGATCATATGTATGGTCCAGTCAGGGGATGTTGGCTTGGTCCAAAGCAAAATCCATACCATGGGGGAAAGTGAAAATGAACTTTTGTGAACGAGCCGTCTCAGAATAATTGTAAATGAATGAAAATTGAACTGTCACTGTACTGTAGCTCACTGTGAGAATCTGCAATAAGAAATGACCTTGGATAAGATTTTTGTCTTTGTTTTATTTTGCATTTGAATTTAGAATTTGAACCCACATCCAACATCTTGGAAGTGTTAAGTGGGGTTCAAATAGATTTGAGTAGATTTAGAATTTTGATTAAAAAGAGGGAATTTTTTGAAATATGAATCCAATTTCAACAAATTTAGGTATGTTGTAAGATGGATTCAAATATTTTTAGGAAGACGCTTCCATAAATTCATGTTCGAAGTTAGAGATTTTTATTTGAAGACCGTTTTCTTAAACAAATTTGAGTATGTTAAACTTAGAATCAATTGATTTTGTTTGCTTTGTCTTGTGATTTGTTGTTTGATTTTTGAAATTGGAATTCTCACTTAGCAAATTTAGGTATGTTATGTGAAAATCCAAAGTGTGTTTTGTTTGATTTTTTAAAATAGGATTCTTAGCAAATTTGGGTATGCTAAGAAAATCCTAAGTATTTCATTTATTTTGGATATTTTTAATTTTTGCAAAAGTAGGATCCTTAGCAGATTTGGGTATGCTAAAGAAGTCCTAATGTATTTCATTTGTTTTGATTTGAAAAATAGGATCCTTAGCAAATTTGGGTAAGCTAAGAAAATCCTAATGTCTTTCATTTTTATTTTAATTTATTTTTGATTGAAAGTGGAGACTTCATTTTAGCAAATATGGTATGCTAAGGATGAATTTCCACTTAATTTTATGAAATGAAATTCCACTTAGCAAATTTGAGTATGCTAAATGAAATTCCAAAAGGTGTGTTCAAAAATTTGTGTGTTTTGATTTGGTTTTTAAAATGGAAACTTCTCTTTAAAAAACTTGGTATGCTAAAGAAAGAAGTTCCAAAAGTGCTTGAAATTTTTTTTGGTTTTAAATTTGGTGGCTTTACTTAGCAAATTTGAGTATGCTAAATGAAGTTCCAAATGTGTTTGAAAAATTTTGATTTTGAATTTGGAGGCTTCACTTAGACAATTTGAGTATGCTAAATGAAGTTCCAAATGTGTTTGAAAATTTTGATTTTGGATTTGAGATTTCACTTAGGGGCTATTTGGTTGGCTGAAAAAGGAATGCAGTGTAAAAGGAATGTAGTGTAAAAGAAATGCAGTGTAAAAGGATTACTTTACAGTTGTTTGGTTGAGAGTTTTAGGAATTCATGACTTTGCTTTTTTCTATTTGGTAAAAAAATTTAATGTAAAGTATTTTGAAGGTTTTGATGACGAAGACATGTGACGTGACGACAATGAAATGGTCGATGGTATGGGGAAGGCGGAACACAACCAACGATTTTTGGTGTATTTGTATTTCACCCAATTCAGGAATTCCAAATACACCAAAAATGAGCTATGTAATGTATTCTAAATACATTACATTATCATGGAAATTTTAATTTGCACCATGCCAAACAAAAAAAAAGTAAAAACCCCTACATTTACTTTACTTTACACCCATAATTCTGGCAACCAAACAACCCCTTAGCAAATTTGAGTATGCTAAATGAAGTTCCAAATGTGTTCGAAAAATTTTGGATTTTGAATTGGGAGACTTCACTTAGTAAATTTGAGTAAGCTAAATGAAGTTCCAAATGTGTTTTAAAAATTTTTGATTTTGGATTTGGAGACTTCACTTAGCAAATTTGAGTATGCTAAATGAAGTTCCAAATGTTTTTGAAAATTTTTGATTTTAGATTTGGAGACTTCACTTAGAAAATTTGAGTATGCTAAATGAAATTCCAAATGTGTTTTTGGAAAATTTTTGGATATTAGCTTTGGAAATTTCACTTAGTGAATTTGAGTATGCTAAATGAAGTTCCAAAGGTGTTTTGAAATTTTTTTGGAAATATGATAATTTTAATTTTGAAAGAAGACTTCCATTCAACAAATTTGGATGTGTAGGAATGGAAGTCAAACTTATTTTTGAAATGTGAAAATTTTGTTTTGTGTGATTATTGTTTTTTTGAAAGAGAGGAATTCCAACTTAATCATATGTGGGATATATTTAAGTGGGATTTCCAAATGATATTATTTGGAAATGAAATCTTCATTCAATAAATTTGGGTATATTGAATGGAGAAGTTCATATGTGCTTTTGAAAAATTTATTTTTGATTTTGATTTGTGAATGAAATCCCGCTTTAATAAATTTGAATATATTGAATGGAAAGGTTTCATATGAGCTTTTTAAAAAAATTATTTTGGTTTTGTTTTTGGAATAAAGCCCCCATTCCATAAATTTGAGTATATAGAATGGAAAGGTTTCATATGTTCTTTTTGAAAAATTTATATTGATTTTGTTTTAGGAATGAAACCACCATTCAATAAATTTGAGTATATTGAATGGAAAGGTTTCAAATGTGCTTTGTGAAAAGATATATTTTTGATTTTGAATGAAATCTTCATTCAATAAATTTGAATATATTGAATGGAGAGATTTCATATGTGCTTTTTGAAGGTTATTTTGTGATTTTGATTTTGATTTTTGGAAAGATGATTGTCCATTTTATTTTGAAAATGAAATTTTAATCAAAATTAATTGAAAGAAGATGTTCATTTGTGCTTTTGGAAAAGATTATTAGTTCTATTTTAAAAATTTCCTACATGTAACAATTATAAGAATTATTAAAAGAGGGTGACTGTGGAAAATATTTTATTATGTGCATTTTGAAAGAGGGCTTTTTGAAAAGAAAACTTTTTATGAAAAAATTATTTTATTTTTATTATTTTAGAATGAACCTTTCCTTATCATAAGAATGATAAGGATGAAGTCTTTGATTATTTTCTTTTTATTATATTTCGATTTTATCCATTGGGGAACCCAACGAGGGTTTCAAGACCTGTAGAGAATGAGATCCTAAAACCTAAAGATGTTGACTAACTCAACTTAAGAATGAAATAAGCTAAGTGCCAATAGAAAGAATGATAGTCTTAGGTTCATACCAAAGTACAAACCCACTATCGATATTTGAAGACAATGATTATTTGCCAAAGATGGAGAAAGAAACTTTCCTCAGCGGAGTCGCAAGAAGAATCTGTGGGTAAATATATATATATATACAGATATATATTTTTTCAAAAAAAGTGAGCGATCATCATCTCATCATTCAAAAATAATATAAAGTCCTCTCCCTCCTATTTCCTTATTACCTTCATCCATCTCAAGAAGATAGATGAAAGCAAAAAGAAAGAGAAGAGAGAGAAAGAGAAAGATTTGATATGATGATGATCGCTTCTTTTCTTTAGATGGACACCGCATAGAGTCACAAGTGTATTTATTAGGGTGATCAGGTATAATATTGGCGAAAGGTGTACTATCTCGAAAGGTAGAAGTCACCACCCTACAATGGACCTAATCACCTAAATAAGGACTCATAAGGACTTATAGGTGTCCGGGATGATGTGCCAGAGATTCTTCCCCTACTTTACATGGACAAGTAAAGCTTGGTTTATTTTAAACTAAGTTCATTAAGTTTCCTACAGGGGCAAGCCCCTATAGTTAATTACATCCTAAGGAATGAGATCCCTTAGGAAAACTCTCGATTAAGGCAAATGATCATTGTCTTCAAAAGATTTCAATAGAAGGGCCTATTAATCGATTGGTTTATTTTTGGAAATTCAAATTGGATCAATCAAGAAGAAAGAGTTCTTACCAAAGCGAAATGGAAAGAAGTATGGGATGCTTAAGATACTAGAAGCCTAAGTATTCCAAAACCATATATAGCTTTATGTTTTAGAAATTGAATTAGTTTGTTTAAGTGGGATTTTCATTAGAATGCCAAGGCTTATAGTTCCATAATACAAGGTCTTAGAAAATGCCTAAGAGGTGAGGATTTATGCTTTATGGCTCAAAAGAAAAAGCAACATCAGAACCTAAATCTAGGGAGCTTCGGCAAGTTTCGAAAGCACGACCTAAACCTAAGGTGAAAAATGGGTATTTGCCTCCACAAGAGAAAACAAACCACCTGACTGCTTGGTCTTACAACTACCTGGAGGTGGCTGCTAACTAACTCCTCCTATGATTTAAAATTCATGTAGGAAACTCTTATGCTTGATGCAACATAGTTAGGCTGTTATTTATTTAGAAAGAGACTAAGTCTTTAAACTCACTCCTTAAATAGACTAGATCATATAAAGGTATGATTCAAATGATCTAAATCTAATGCAATTCAAATTTCATTTTATTTTCATTTTAGGACAATAATTTTGATTCAAGCTAACAAAATTTTTTATGCCTAATGCATGAGAAATAAAGTTATTGGCCAAAATCAGCGAGAAGGGAAGTGGTGTGTTTCCACCATGGCTCTCATAAGTTAATCCAAGATTCTTTGGCAAAGGTGGAATCCCTCTAATCTAGAGGATACAAGATGCATTTGTGCATGATATTATAAATAAAAGTACTCATCCAGCCTAAGGTTATTCTTTTTATCTTGATTTTAAACCTAAGCTTTAGTGATGTTATGAGTTCTTTTTATTTTAAATATCAATTATTAAGTT